>BMAU01005215.1:0-54703 GCA_019973935.1 Trichonephila clavipes
CTTCTCTGCTCAAAACAAAAATAAACAATTTGATGTACGCACGTAGTGCGTATGAATGAAGGTTGAATGAAAGATGACATGTAGAAAATGGTACACGAATAATTTTCTTGCGGAATCACAAAAACTGCTCGAAAAAGCGTCCACCAGCAAAGATGCAGGCCTCACACCATCGGCGGAGGGAATGTCGAAAATTAGCAAATATCCCGGACATCTCCCAGATTTCGCCTGCTACGACGGCAATCCTCGCAACCAGGGCCTCGTAGGAGTCGACGGGGCTTACGTAAACAAGACTCTTCATATGGCCCCAGGGGAAGAAGTCTAGGCATGAGAGGTCAAGTGAGAGAGCCGGCCAATTTACCAGACCACCCCGCCCAATCCATTGCCCTGGATATGCTGTATCCAAAGCACTACACACTTCTGCGCTGAAATGCGCAGACACTCCGTCATGTTGGAACCACATACGAGCCCTTATGTTGTCTGGAACACTTTACAGAAGAACTTTACATCCTTACATACAATTAGCACCATACAGCAAATCCTTGTGTACTACTCTTTCATGCAAACCGGGTATTTTGTGCGCAGAAATCGCTCATGTCTGTTATGAATAACTTTATTACTTAATTTTTCACCCCCTCCCTCTCATTTACTTTATATTTAGTGGGTGTGTTGCTGCATAGTCTACGACTGAGCATCGAAGATCGTGAATAACCGAACTGTAGTTCAGGGAAGGAGGTGAGTCTGGCCAATTCCTGAACACAATTCCGTGTGCGCTACTTAACCACACCTAACGATTCAAATTTTGCTCAAAATTTAAGTTTAAATCTAAGCCTTTGGAAGCATTTAATGTGATACAAAAAAAAATAATGGTAAAATAGTTTCTTCGTTACTCCAAAGTCTAAAGCGCGGAATTTTTTCAGTTTTATCTTTAAAATTTATTTTTCAAAAAAAAAAAAAAAAAAAAAAAATACCGACAAAAGGAATAATTTTAGCGAAAACCGCTAACGAATCGATCAATTTTTCCCTTTTTTATAATCATTTGAAATTTTGGACTCTGAACTTTAATGGCACCTATCTCCTTTGGAAGACTTTTGGAACCCTAAGTTTCCTTTGTACTACTTTTTGTTTTGATGTGTACTATCACCTCTTAAAGTTTTGCCGCAGAGTTTAGTTACACCCTGCTTATATAACTATAAAAAGAAAATCTTGCACCTTTAAGACCAATTTTAAACTAAAACTCGAGACACAAACATAATGAAAGTCACAAATATAATAATATCAAATGATGCATTTGCTATCAAGCAATTCAAAATACAGTAAAAAAATAAAACACTTTTATGTAGAGTTAGTTCTTTTCGTTAAGGAGTGGCGTGTAGCCTAGTGGGACACCGTAAAGAACTCGTGCCCAGCGTGTCGGGAGTTCAAATCTATTACTGTTGAATACGCTGTGTAAGGGGATGATCCACGCGAATCCATCGAGGCTCAAACGTCCCCCCCAATGAGTGAGGTGGGGAAGTTAAGAGAGGGGGTGCCAGATCAGGTGTCGTGCTTTGTATCCTGTCCTTGGTTCAAAATTACGATGTCAGCCACCAAAAGCCCTCGAACAGCTGAATAGGGACGTTAATATTCACTTCACCTACTCACTTTTATAGTCCGTAGAAAAAGTTAATCTGCTTACTGCCAGATAATCTTTGAATATTTCGGTGTATAATTACTTACTGCGCATTCCAGGCAGTCACCCCAAAATGTTTTGGCGGTTCACCGGTCGATCGCGATCAACTTAATGCTTTCTTTTTCTGTATAGAACAACTCGAGAGATTATTATTATATTGCCAGCATTCATTGAATGCTGTATACTCAAAATTTTTCCCTACATCCACAAAATATTTTAAAGGGAAATTTTTAACTATCCGCCTAAAATTTGGATATTGAGACTTCATTTTTAAGAGTATAATTACGCTACATATAGCTCTCAATGTAAGTTCACTGTATCTCTCTATAACTGCCCCTAAAATCTGAAAACACTTCTCAAACACTTTATTTGCCCAGTAGAACATATCTGGTGAGAATTTGATTTTAAGAAAGAAGAAAAACAGGACACATAAACACATAATCGGAAGTAAAAACAATAATCACAGAAGCAATAAAGAAAATCGACGGAGAAATTACAAAAAAAAAAACTGATTAAATCTTATAACCAAGATGTTTAAAGTTGTTGAGGACACTCAAAGATATCCTACTAATTACCAAATTAAGAAAGAAATACAATATTTAAAGCTATATAGAGTTTTGTTATGTACGAAAACATTTGTGGCGTAAAATTTAGTAGCTTTTTGATTATTAATTTTAAAATAATAATTTTAAATATTTTTTAAAAAATAATTGTCATTTCTTAAGAATTAGTTGTAGATATCACAAAAATTACAACTCTGATGTTCTAATTTTTATTAGTAATTTAAAATTTTATTGTAAATTTCAAGTGTACGAACACTTTTGTGGTCCACTGTATATATATATATATATATATATATATATATATATATATATATATATATATATATATATATATATATATATATATATATATATATATATATATATATATATATATATATATATATATATATCAGAATAAACTTTATCCCTTTAGAAACATTTAATTTCGTTAAGTTTTTCTTAAATAATATGATTTATGATTGATCTTCATGTTTTATAATTACTAAATTCACTGTATATATATTTTGAGACAATTCTGTTATACATTTTAAATTACCAAAATTATTTATATTAAAAATTCTCGATTATTTTATTACGAATGCAGAAAAGTGCACGGAACATTTTCCTTCTCCTTTAAATCTTGTCAATATCAAATTAGAAAATCTTTTTCTTGTAACAAGTACACACATTGCGAAGATTTTCATACACTTTAAATAAAATAAAATCAGGACAACACTGTAATCTCCCCACACTAACAAGTACAATTACATCAAAGAAAGTTTCCCATCTCATTTCCACTGGATTCTTCAGAGCACTCGATTGTTTTATCAGTAATTATCATAATCCAGATAACTTTTCAACTGAAAGCACCCTGCCTATTGCGCCCCAGCCGTTCAGCCCATGTTGCCATGTGTAAAACTTCTCAAGAGCGACGATTGCTACCCGGGCGGTTCTTAAAAATGGCAATTAAAATGGTGAACAGAATACTACTTCATTAGCATTTTGAATTCATTATCGTTAATGACTTTTCCAGCACATGTGCGCCTGATCACCTATAGGGAACTTCTGGGGTTTTGATAAGAGTGACTGATAACTGGTGATTAAGTTCAATTTATTCTCTATCTAGACCTTTAAACATTCCGGCTCCATTGCTGATATTATGGAAGGGCTCTGCTATAAATGTTTTTATTTTTAGGTTAGGTCGAAAAGCAATTAACTGATAAAGTGTTAAACAGTTAACTTTCGATTACGCCAAGCGATAAATAGTTACGGAAAAATTTATTCACTTTTCTGATGGTTTGGATGTTATCATTATTGAAATCAGTGATTATGTTAAGCTATTTAGATGATTATTAGAAATTCAGCTTATTATAGTTTTTGTATTTTCCCTACTTTATCTAAAAGCCTTCTCTAACATTAGTAAAACGAAAATAATTATCTTTTATCCCTCTCAGTGTTTAGAAGCATTATAATTTACAAAAAAAAACCTCTATGAATTAAAAAATGCTAGTTATTTTATTTTTCTATAGAAGAAAGCAATTTAGTGAATTTACACTCGCATTAGTATCTCAACTGATATACACAAAAGACAAAACGCATCTCATAATTATGAGAAACCTTTAGAAGATAAAAATGACTTCTTAACTTTTATCTTATTCACCAAATATCTTCGTTCTTTTTTAAATGAATTTTCGAAGTTATTAGGTATAACTTACATTGTCCTCAATCAATTCGCGTTATGGTTAGTAGTAAATGAAATTTCTTACAACCGAATTTCTGTTATCTAAGCAATGATGCTTTTAATGAAACTATCATGAGTTATGAAGAATAAGGCAATTTATTGTGCTTATTTATGTAACCTCATATAATTTCTATTTTTCGTAATATAAGTCAAAATATTCTTAAATGTATTCTAGGCGAAGTTTAAGTTTCTATTTTTTTGTTCTTGGAAGCATTGTCAATTTAATCAGAAGAAAAATTGTTTATGAGTGATTTACTACCATTCCAAGAACTTCGAAATTATTTACTTTTTGAAAATTTCGTTTATGTTTTATTAAAATAACTTTAATACTCAACAAATTAAAAATATACAAATCGTTTTAAACGCAACTCAAATTTTTTTTCTCGGAAATTTGGCATTGGATTTAAGAAAACATTACATATTTTTTTGTTTTTTACATATTTATAAACAAAAAAACAAAATATATTTTCGAGATATGCTTATAAAAAATCAACTCAAGCATTCAAACAAAACATGAAAAAACAGGACACAGATGTTTAAAATATATTCACTATTGATTATATAAATGCTTTAATATTAATATAGAAAAAAACTATAAGTTTACTCTCTAACGAAATGTAAATGAAAAAACGAGCTCTTTTCACATAGACAGTAGTAATGAACACAACTGTTAATTTTTTTATAATAATTTATTTTGTATTATCAGATTTAACTCTATTAAATTTGTACTAACTAAATTAAAAGTTTTAATGCTTTTTTAAATTATACATTTTAAAAAAGAAACTTCACATGGTTCTGCAAGAGAATATTACCAAAACAATTATTTTATGTTTTAAATGGTTTTTAACTTGTGATAATAAGAAATGGATATTACTACTAATAAAAAGAACCGATAGTAAACACATGAGTACAAAACTCATGACAGGAGAGCAAAATAATACACAAAATTATTGATCTTCCTATTTTATTGCCCAAAAATACACAAGGTACTCATCTGAAAAAATTACAATGATTAATTTGTTAATTATTTAATATTTTCTCAAATGTTATATATGTCGCAAGGAAATGACGAAATCAGGAATTTGATCAAATACCTAAGGGATATGATCAATTTACGGGAGATGTCAAAATAGCGTCTGTGTTCAAGGTCATTTCCTTGATAAAAGTACCGTAAAATAAAGCTTATAACGTTACTTTTAATACAAAAAGTAAGATGGAAATTAACGGATGCGCCTTATACTCTGAGTATAAAAATGAGAGCTTTAAAAATAAAAAGATGAACATAGGGAAAAAAATTAGACTTCTATATATAGAGAAATATTGTTTATTTAAAGGAAATGACATTTCTTATGAACTTAGAGGGTTGTAGTTCTAGAAATATACTAATTTTTTCTAAAGCTTGGAATAATATCCCGAATAAAAATGATTTCAAAACATAACAGTATTACGCACGTACATTTCAGGTTTCTTCATAAAAAATGGCGTGCGCGTTACACGGCGAATTTACCTAAAAAATACAAATTGCAGCTTGAAAGTATAGGTGCAAGTTATACCCTGGATTTCACGTTAAGTAATTTGATGAAATCCCTGAGCCGTTTCAAGTAGTAAAATGATGAAATGAGCAAGTCAGGATTCGCAAAGCTCTATTTTTGTTTGTTACCATTACCCTTTACCCAGGACTGGTCATCTGGGGAGTGCACTGGACGCTATGCACCGGGGCCCTGCAATTGAAGGGACCCCAGCATGATCCAGAATTAGAATAATGTACTTTTTCATATGAAATATTAACAATATTCTTATCGTTGTCAGTATAACAAGAGAAGTATAATTTATCGTAAACATTATTATTATACATCTCTGAATTTCCACAACCTTAAAAATTAATTCTTGATGATGCAAATGTTTAGCTTTTGTTATTTGATTTGTGGAGCTCCCGAGGATTCCCACCTAAACTAGACTTTTTAGAAGTATATACCGTAACATCCGGGGTATAGCACGCACCTATACTTAAAAGTTCTATTTTTTTAATTTTAGGTGTATTCACCTACAATGCACATCCTTTTTTTTTACAAAGGAACCAGAAGTATGCATGTACAATGTTTGTATGCTTTTAAGTCTTTTATTCGAGTTTTTATCCCAGCATCTTGAAAAAAAGAGTACTCTATTAGAATCAGAACCCTTTAACTTCATTTGGTATGCCATTTCTTTGAAATATATAGTATTCCGATCTATGTAGAAGTTTATTTTATGCTCGTCCCTTTTTTTATTATTTTTTATACCCGGCGTATATTTTTTGCGTTAAAAGGACGTGTTATACGCCGGATTTTATGGCAAATTAGAATGGATTTATTCATATTTTAACTCATCAAAGTAGATAAATTTTTTTAAGAAATACATCGTTTATTATTTTAATTAATAGTAAAATTGAAAATTATGGGAATGCTTCCACAATTTTAGTTCAGGCTCTGTTGCCTATATATGTAAGAAATATTATATATATATATATATATATATATATATATATATATATATATATATATATATATATATATATATATATATATATATATAAGAAAATATTATGTAGAAGCATTTTCCATTAAAAAAATGTTTTGAAAAAGTCAGTTTTTTTTCATTTTTTTGCCAAAAAGTAGCACTTAAATAGTTTTTTTTTGTTCTAAGAAAAATCTTAAAACAATTTTATATGTATATTCTAATTCAAGTGACACTAAATATAAAAAAAAAAAACACTTTATTGTATGTTTTTGCAGAATTATTGTTTCAAATGTAGTCAGTAACCTAAAATTGCTATTTTAAAGAATTGTAAATGTGATTATACAACCTCTGACAGTAAAGTTCGGGGAATGAATTCGAAACTGCCTATCAGGCAACACTGGCGAAATTATACGCTGCACATATTTAGCGGCAGGTATCGACAATCTGCCACTCCGTTGTTCAGTTAAGCGTCGTTTGTGCTTCGTGTAAGACTTTTTTTACAAAGTGCTACTTTATTGTGTTGGTTCTTAACGGAGAATAGGGAAATGAACGAACAAAAGATCAAATTAAAGTTTTGTTTTAACCTTTGCAAGACACCGACAGAAATTTATGTGATGCTGGTACGTGTTTATGAAGACCAAACACTGTTCTTGAAGTGTGTGCACGAGTAGTTCACCCATTTTCGAGAAGACCGGGAAAGTGTTTCTGACAACCGCCGTAGCAAAAGACCGACAACGTCCGTCAGTGACGAAAACTTTAAGAAAGTGAGTAAATTAATCATGAAAGTTGTTGATTAACTGAGCGCACGTTCTCTGGACGATAAATGCTGCAAGGTACATTGAAATTTTGACCCGCTTCATGAAGCATCCACGCATTGCTCGCCCTTACACAGCCAGTATCGTCAAACAGTTCCTGGCAAAAAAGGGATGTTGCAAATTGAACATCCGTCATTCTCGCCAGATCTCAATCCTCCAGACTTCTTCCTATTCCCATGAATGAACTCGCTTAGAAAGAAAAGATAGTTGACGGTATTTCGGACATCCAATGAAAACGTGACGAGGCTTTTGAACTTCATTTCAAAAGAAGACTTCTTGCAAAGTTTCCAGGACATACCTAGAAGATCTCAGCGGTGCATAGTTATGGGAGGTGACTATTTCGAAGGGAAGTAGGGTAGCTTTTGTTAATATTTAATCTACGTTAATGTTACAGGACTATTCACAGAACTTTATAGTGTCAAATGTTGTAATATTAGCATGTAATATTCTTCCCCTTCTTGGAGCGCTGAAATAATAAACACTCCTATAATAATGGAAGTTTAAGCTTATTAGAAATATTAAATAATATGACTCTCTGCTAGTGGATCATATTAAGAGAATGAAAAATACGAGAAATAGAGAATTGGGCTTCATTTTGCACATAGATCACAAGAATTAATTATTTCTGCATTAGGAAATCAAGTCCTTACTGAAATTAAAGACAATATAACTGTATTTACGTATTAAAATATTCAAATTGGACTGTATTCTTGTTTTTTTTCTTTAAGGAACAACGTTCAAGCATTGGATGTGTCAATTTTGGAGAGAAAAAATCCACTATATAAATTAATCATTTATGGGGTTTATTGAAGTAATTTATGTGGCTGAGCAGGAGTAGCAAAAAAGAGAGTTATATTAATGCCACACTACAATGCCACATTAGGTCTAATATCAAAGGAACTGGCCATTTTGAATCTCAGTCGAGTGACGAGAACGACCCCTGAGCTGGCACCTTCTTCCTGTAACTACTACAGTGCACCAACGGAAGAATATTGAACCTTGACAACTTTAGCATGCATCGTCCCCATCGACACGGCCAGTTTTCTTCATGTTGTTGTTGTGGCTAATGCCACCTGTCTGACGTAGTCAGAACGAGGCCCACGAAATTCATCGTGGCAAGGGGCTAGAAGTACGCCTGTCGTTAGTCTTGGCCTTGAGCACCATACATGTGACAGTTCGAATTAGCTCGGCGAAATTCATCGAAAGAACGATAGATGGCGACACCAACTATCTCCACCTCTCCAATTTAGACATGGAACTGAAGGGAGGTAAATATTCCCCAGTCCATTGCACTCGTGATTCAGTCCACAAGACTTTTAGAGCCACTGATTTAACGAGCACGTACTCCATGTGCACTCGGAGGGTATTTGGTGGCATCGGCCATCGAATCCTGGCCTTCCGGTCTGGAGTCTCTAACTCTCTCCGATGCTCTAACCACTAGGCTACCCACGGCCCTGTTTCTTCATTCGCAACAGGATTAAAACTCACGATACTCTGGCTGCGAGTTCGTGAGTCTACTAGGCTATCGCAGCCATTAGAACTAGCAAATCTCTATTGAAAAGATCAAGTGGGCTTGGATTAGATGGGAATTGTAGATGGTAGGTAAATGACGAAATAGTAGCAACGTGAAAAGGAAAATGTAAAAGTGTAAAATCTAGAATAATTACTCTATGTCTCATGCAATTTATGTACTTTACCTGACACACTCTTTTAATTTTTTAGTTTTTTTTATGTCGCTTCTAGTAGCATATACTGTAAATAGTTTTGGAGGATGTTTCAATGTTCATATTGCTGATTTTGGGAAACTTTAATAAAATGGGAAACTCCACAAAAACATTTAAGCATTACTCGTCAACCATTATGCGACACTCATTGGGAATTTAAAATAGATTCGGTTAAAGCAGTTGAGCACAGTTTGGAGAAACTTGTAATATTCTAGAAGAATTTGTTGATGCAAGTTATTATACTGGGGTATCCGAAACTAAAATTCCGTTAGATTAAATATGAGGAATGTTGGACATTTTATTTAATAGTAAGGTTTTCAATATCATCCGACATTAAAATTATCGATAAACTATTTCAAGCAGAAACTATTGTTCTTGACTCGGCTTTTAATTTACTCAATAAAATTGAAACTTAAATCCAAAAATTTAAGAAGAACATTTAAGGCATTTTTAGACAAAGCAAAAAAGCTAGAATATAATTTGCATACTTAAGAATGTTTTTCTGAAAAACAAACTTTCGAAAAAGAAAAATACTTTATTCCGAAACAGCAGAAAATAAATTTAGAATGAATAAATATTAACGGCGTTCTATTCAGCTACAAGAGGGGTTTTGGTGACGGTCCTCTTAATTTTGAACCATGATCAAGAGACGAAGATGCCACCTGAGCTTCCACCTCTTTTTTCTAAAATTTCTAATTTTCTTCACACCGGCATCGAGTTCGTGACCTTGACAACTGAGGTACCTCGCCCACGATCAAGTTTAAAGAAACCCGATAGAAGAATTTAGAGGTTATTTTTTAATATTTTAATTGATATTGTAAAAAATAGAAGATAGATTTAAAAGTACACCAAATATATTATTTTTAATTTCAATTTAAATACTGAGACATAAAAACTTTAGAAAAATGTTTCAAAAACTTTTTAAAGTTTTATAACAAAGATGAAGATATATAAAAACCAAATTTAACGAATGGGTTTTGAGTAGTATTTGATTTGAATGAAAAGAGTGTAAGAATGACACTGTGCATATACTAAATAATAATTATAATGAGTATCTAAACTTATTAGTCGAGTTAAAATTTCCTTTACATTGCCAGTTCCTATAGCAAGTGGTGGGTGTTTTTTAGTCAAATTAGATTTTTTAAAAAATATCTGTGGTCAAGCAAGTGTGCAGAATGCTTAACCCTTTATTTACCGCATTATGAGTCAATGCAGTTTTTTTTCATGCAATATTTTTTTTTATCACTACATTGAAAATTGAGAGATATACATAAACAAAAAACTCAACTGTGGTAAATTTAATCCATTAGAGCTAATTAATTAATTAAAAACATGTCCTCTATAAAATTAATTATATATACTGTTAACTTAAAATAAAGAATAAACTCATTTTCTAAGTTCCTCATTAACATACAAGAAAAAATAAGACACTTAAATTTTGACATTAACTATTTTTTCGGGACAAAAATGATAATCTTTGTAATTCGCTGAAAACGCAATTTCTGCTATAAAACTATTCATCTTCCCCGCTAAAATACTTATCATAGAACCCGTGCTGTCCTATATCTTGGAAGAGTGAATTTCAAAGAATATTCCTGCTAAGTATTGACAGATTATTCGAAAAATGTGTTATTCTATATTATTTTAAAGTGAGTGGTTAAAGGGTTAAATGCACTTGCTATAATGTTCATTCAAATGAAAGCCGGTCACTGCGTCTAACTTTGCATTACACATAAGGGAGCACCACGTAACTGCATGTATCATGGCACCATTTATTGGTAGAGATACTGACGCATGCGCAACGTCTGACGTTTCATAGCGACAGTGTGGTTTCACGTCGAAGAGAAGGTGATCACACAAGTTATCATCCACTACTGAACATGCAGGCGAGTAAGAAAGAACAACAAGTAATGATTCGATTTTTAGAAACGGAGGGAATTGGAGGCCGTGAAATGCATCGACAGATGAAAGCTGTGTACGGTGAGTACAGTCTATGTCATTCAAATGTTGTGGAATGGTGAAAGAGATTCCTTGAGGGGTGTGAGTTACTGGAAGACGATGCTCGAACTGGACAGGGTCCTCGTGTCATCACACCGAGAATGACTGTGGAAGTGAATGCTTTAGTCTTGGACAACCACAGAATCATCGTGGACGAGATCCATCGATTAATGGGTATTAGAGTAGGCGCCACTCACACCATAATGCATCAACACTTGAACTTTTGAAAAACTTGTACGCAGTGGGTTCACCACCAACTGACCCCGGAATAGCACAATACTCGAATGTTTTTGAGTCATCTGTGACGTTATCATGAGAAGGAATACGGCTTTCTGTCGCAAATTGTCACTGAAGACGAAACATGGTGGGTCCAAGTCTGGATCCGATAGCAGCTTACTAGCTTCTTCAAAGATAGAATCGACCGGTTAGTATCGCAATAGGATAAATGTGCCAGCAGTTTTGGTGACTATTTTGGAGTTGTGTACTGTGTATAACTATATTTTCGAGTTAAAAAATCGTTACCGTTACTTTCCACTAGTGACCGGGTTTCATTAGTCATTTCGATTTAAGCATCGAAAAAGAATTGCAAAAAGTTGTAATTTTTCTGAAGCAATTAATGTATTATAAAAAAACAAATCTCGCAATAAACAAACATGCATTAGCAATATATGTTCATGTTTATATTTTTTTAGCTTTAAAGAAAATTATGGCTCCAAGTGGTTTCTTGCACCCGGGCCGCTGCTAAGGTCGCGGCTCTGCCTTTACTTCCCCACTCCCCTTTGGCGTCCGTGCGCACAGCTCCCAAACATCGCGCAAGGAAGGTTGCGTGCATTTTTATTATTGTTTTCTATATTTCTAGTTTTTTTAAAAAATACCTATACAATTAAAAATGAGTTTAGGTGTAGAAAACAAATTAAAAACTGACCGAATTTGTATCTGAAGAGCAGTTTAATGAAACTCTAAGGAATTTTTTGAACTAGTTGGATAGAAAAGAAACCCTTTGTAGACTCGAAAAAGTGTAGAAGAAGCTGTTGTAATAATCATTAACAATTTAAATTAACACCACTGCTTAAACTGAAACAAATACATAAACAGTTTTATTATGGAGAAGAATACGATGTTATGGAAGAAGTTACGGCAGAATCTTTTTGATTTTGAAGAGAAAGTCATAATACGAGACCCAATTGTAAAAATAGCATCAACGGAAAAGGTTTTTTTTATAAAAAAAATCAGATACTTTGAGAAACCCATCAGCCAACTGGCAACGGTGGAAGAAATAAAATGCTATAGAGTTCGAAATCGAAATACCGAATACCTACTACAGTTGTACTGGAGTTTTTGAGTCTGTGCACGGTATGTCAGAAGAAAAAAAACATTTTTTCCTGACAAAAGAATCGTTGTTTACCCAATTGTGCATCCAGCAACTTCAATCATTGAGGACAAATTGATTTAGTTGACTTACGATCGAACTGATAGAAGTTACAAATGGGTATTAAACTACAAAGACCACGCGACGAACTTCAACTTTCTTTGACCGTTGACTTGAAAAAGAGCTTCTGAAGTAGAAATTGAGTAATTAAAAATATTTTTGAAAGTACCTCTACAGCAAAAAAAAACAATGCACCAAAGAGCTACTCGATAGTAATGAAATTTCGAATGCAAAGACATTTCAACCGAACATGCAAATGATTAAAATTTGGTGTGCAACGAATGAATAACGGGAGCTACAGCGCATCAAAACTGCGCACTCAGTTGGTATCTATAAGAAGCGATTCTCAATCTGATGGTGAAAATTTCTGTCGCATCGTGATTTAGGATACCTTTGAACAACTGAAAAAATACCTCGCAGCAGGATTCGAGCTCATTACGAGCAACTGTGAGAGTTTGAAAGAAATTGTATCATTGGGCTGAAAGAGGTAGGTTGGGCAAATCGGAGAATCGCTCGTCACATGGGTCGAAGCGATGCGACCATTAGAAGATGCTGGCAAGAATGAGTGGACAGTAGCAGATTTCAGCTTCATGATGGTAGCAATCGACCTGGATCCACATCAGATCAGGAGGATAGATTGATTGTCAGATAAGCTGTCACAGAGCTTGATTCGTCGTTATCAACCATCAGACGTACGACCCGCACACAAGTGTCTACCATGAACGCTCACACATGGCTGATAGAGCAAAATTTACGTTTGTACCGACCACTACGCAATCTGTCATTCACGCCTGTACACTGTTGAGCTAGATTACTATGGTACTAGAATTTATCAGGTTGGAATCATGCTGACTGGGGACGTATAATGTTTAGCAAAGAATCCCGTTTCCATCCATGCCCTGACGATAATCGAAGACGTGTCTGGAGATGACCAGGGCATCGTGTCGATCCTGCTTTCACTATTACACGCCAAACAGGCCCTCAACAAGAAGTAATGGCCTGGGGTGCCATTTCATTTGAAGCCGAATACTTTGGTCGTCATTAGAGACACAGTTACAGCACATCGGTACGTCGACTGCATTGTGAGAACTATTTTGCTACCGTTCCTTTTGCAGTTCCCTGGCCTTATTTTTCAACAAGATTAGGCCAAACCACATACTACACGTGTTGTTATGAACTGTCTTTCAGCTTATCAAACACTACCTTGGCGAGCCAGATCCCTCTCCAACCAAGCAAGTCTGGGATATGATGGGAAATCGACTGCATTTACCAGGGAATGTTGATGACCTGGCCCGATAATTGCAGCAAATTTGGCAAGAAATACCGCAGGATACCATCAGGGTTCTTTATCACTTTATGTCACGTCGTGTGACAGCTTGCACCCAGGCTAGAGGTGGGTTAACTTCTTATTGTGTGCTCGTTACTTTGTAACAATGTAACTCTGAAAAAAAATCATTCAATTTTTCTGAAATTTTACATTTTTTATTCTATACACAATATTTCTACCCACCAATTTTAGTCTCTATCGAACGACCAGTTCTTGGTGCTTCGTTTTTTTTATTATAGAGTGTACGTTGTCCTCATATACTACTAAACGACAACGATCGCAAATTTACAGCTGCTGTCATACAAGAATTAACAAACCAGCGCGCAATATTGTGAATGATAGGCCTAGACATCCAGCTTGTAATGTGTTTTTTGTAAAATGGAATATAATATACGGAATCTATTCATGTGACATTTGTAAAATTCCGGCGCACACATTATGTGGGAATACAGTAGGAGATGAAGGATATGGATTGAAAATTCTGTGATATTTCTTCCAAAAAGAAGAGAGCATTAAGAATACAAGAGAAAAATGCTGCAAAATACTTGAAAATATCAACTGAAAAAATGAAAGAAGTTTCTTTGAAGAAATTAAAAGATGTGTTAGTGAATTTCTCTCACAGCTTTGGGACATGCACCTAAGATAAAGGTCTATTAGATGAAACTAACATAGTCAGGATCGTATTATATTTGAAAAATAATTTATACCAAATTGGTACCTCAGTCGGAGTTATAAAAGATTGCCCACCTCTCTAGAAAAGTTCCTCAAATAGCTACTACAACATTTACGAAAACAATTTCATAGGTTAATTTTACTCTGCAGGAAAATTATCCTTCTTTGAAGGTCGAGGATTTAAAAGTAATCTTGTGAGCAATTCAAATTACAGTGTAAAACAAAAAGATGTACTTGTAAGAAAAACTAACGTATTTTGTAACTCGATTTGACACAAATCAACAAAAATGAATTAACAACAAAAAAAAAATACAAATGAATAAGCAAAATAAGCATAACAAAAATGAATAAGCCCTTTTTTATTAATTGTATTCACAAAAACAGTGCATTTTGCAATTTTGCTACTAATGTTTTTTTTAAAAAAAATACCCCAGACTATTTATTTATTTCTTTTGTTAATTAGTATCGAATAAATAACATTGTTACGTCGATCCGAGGGTTCGAGGATTTTATGCGAAAACAATCACAAAGAAAAAATAATTAGTTCTTTAAGAGCGATGCAAATTTATTAGCGAAAATCCAATCCTTTAAATACAGGATTCAGCAGCAATATTCACAGGGTAAATATCCGAAGGTCTTCACACCTTCGACAGCAATCAAACACAAGAACAGTGTTTAAAAATACACGTACGTAAAGATTAGTCACAAGCACAGCCGAGCTAGTCAAAACAATCCTCATTACTCGCTGGCTTAATCAAGACTCCTCGCCGTACCGGCGAGCATCGTTTTTATAGGTGCAATAGAAACTTCCAGAAATATAACCACTCGTGTCATTGAATGTGACACTAGTGGAGAGATCTACTTCTTTCTAGAAGATTCCAGAGGGTTCCAAACTCGCCAACATGGTCACCAATGCCGCCAAAATGATCGCCAAAGTTGCCAAATTGGCCGCCAACTTAGTCTCCAAAAATGATGCTAACTTGGCTCTACAACCAAGATTTCGCCAGGTTCTCATTGAATCGCCATTATAACGTAAGGGGCGGCATTGCTTGTGAATAGTACAATTTTAACATGGAATAAATATAACATAGAGTAATATAAATGCATTAAACACTCAAATACAAATTATTTACAATATTTACACAAAATTCGTAACAATATGTATTTCAATGACTATTGTTGTATTACTTACTCTACATTTAACAATATGCTATATTTGTTTAAAAAAAACGCTTTAAACTTTTGACAACATTATTTCATCGTTTCACTGAAAAAGTTCAGCGATTTGATCAACTTACTTTCGTCAGGGAACTGACCTTGAAGAGACGTCATTTTAACATCTCTCGTGAATTGATCATATCCCTTAGAGATTTAATCAAATTCTTAATTTATTCATTTTTTGCGACATATATATATACAGAGAAAGAGAGAAAGAAAATGACAGAGAGAGAATATGGAGAAAGAGATAAAAAGAGAAAGAGATTGAAAGAAAAAGATAAAGAAATAGAGAAAAAACTTTTAATGGCACTGAAAATAGAGAAGCTGCAAATTTTAGAAAATTTCTGTTTATAAAGGTATAAAAATATATATGAAAAAAGAATAAGTTTTTTTTATGTTTTATTAAATTTGAATTCATCCTCCAGTTAAGATCGTAATGTAATAAAATCTACTTCTTAACACCCACAATGAGAGAAAATTAAATATTATAACGTGCTCAGTAATGTGCATATATGTCCCTTTCTATTTTATATGAGATAGCTCTCAGTACTTTAACGAACTAAAAATATTTTACCTTGTTTGACTTTTGAGTCAAAATACTTTTAGAAGCTAATACAAAATTGATTCTTCCTAAACAAAAATTCGATATCGTTCCTAATCCCAACGGAAACAACATACAAACTCACTGAACTTTTTCATTCTGAGATGAGAGAAGGACGAAAAAGATATAATAAAAAAGGGAAAGAACTGTTTTCAATTTCAGGAATTGTAACTTCCCCAGCAAAAGGAAAGTAAACATATGACAGCATAAACCGTGAACGAAAACAATTAAGTTTCGTGTTTTGTATTCCGAACAGAAAAGTTTCTGGGCATATCACGCGATTTGCCACTTAACACATCGGCCAAACGAATTTTGGCACTGATGCCAGGATACGGCACGCTGTGGCATTATGAATGGCCTCGTGGTACTAGTGTTTTGACACGTAATTTCTTTCATAAACATACGGCATGAAAGTCAAACAGAAAAATTGGCTGTGCATGCTATTTGCTTTTGATGCATTTTGGACTTTTACCAAAGTAATTTAATCGAAGCTTTAGACACTTTTACCTATTAAAGTACATAACTTCTTTTTTTTTTTTAAGTAAATGTATGCATGGGCTAAATTTTAACTATTTTTATTCCGTTTCACAAATAGTTTTGTATTTGGGAACATTCTTTTTTTTTACAAATTTTAACCATTTTTATTCGATTTCAAAAACAGTTTTACAGTTTGGAATATTTATTTTTAAAAATTTAAACTGTACCAGTTTGCTAAAGCTACAAGCTTAAAATAACTAAGCTTACTTCTTTTAATAGAATTTTGCTGAATCAAAAATAATAAAAAAATGCAATAACTGAAAATGGATGCATTCAAAAATTCTCTCTTCATTACTTTTTTTTTTCCCTAACAAAAATAAGTTTAGGTATAATACAGAAAAACTAGTACAATAATTTATTTTGTCATATATTTTTTAAAAAATAAATGCATACAGTATTTTTATAATATTAATTGTTTGTTAATATATAATTTCTTGATAAATATAAATGGTTTTTGCGTTTTATTTGAAATATTGATAATTTTTTTATATTTAAAAATATGACTTATGTATATATATATATATATATATATATATATATATATATATATATATATATATATATATATATATATATATATATATATATATATATATATATATATATATATATATATAAATATATATATATATATATATATATATATATATATATATATATATATATATATAATTACATTAATTTGCTTGCTGTTAAAATAATTGAGACAAACCCATCCATTGCCAGCATTGTGGTAAATTAAAATTTAAAAAATATCTTAAATTATATAAATTATATATTTCAAACGACTATTAAATGATAGGTGAAATTGTTCCTTCCAACAGAAGAACTGAAGTGATATCGGAGCTGGATTATCCATTAAGCAAAATAAGCACACATGCCTTTTTCCACGCTTATGCTGGTGCTCTAAGAACAGGCTTAGGATATTAGAAGAGAAGGGAACCACAAAAGATTTCCTTATCATTTCATTCCAAATATATATATATATATATATATATATATATATATATATATATATATATATATATATGTGTGTGTGTGTGTGTGTGTGTGTTTGTGTACATATATGTATATATATATATGGCGGGTCCTATTCACTCCTTTTTACTAATCTTCTTGGGATAAAATACTTATTTAAATATTGTTTCAGTTTTAAACTTGATTTTATGCTAATTTGAGTGCTATTTAAACTCTACTAAAGTGAGGGTAAGAGTTAGTCGTTAGGATGCTATTAAAATGAGGTTTCCTAAGTGACTGCTGGAAGCCTTTGTTGTTCTTGAAAAGAGCCTTTTGAACGGGATATGCAGCTGACACGGGTGAAACCTGAGGAGGAACCGTTACATCGGATCACACTCAGTTAAATGAATAATTATTAGTCTAAGGCAGTGCTTCTCAAACTTTCAATACTGGCGCCCCCCTTTTCAATCACAATTTTTATTGCGCCCCCCTTATACATAATAATTTACTGAATGCAATAATAATGCACTTTTACGATAAAGCAACAATATTTATTATAAACCGTACAAATTCATGACATAAGTATTAAATTTTGTATATGTTACTTTTAAAAAAAAAAGTTAAGTAATAGGATAATTACTAAGTTATTTTTCCTTTCTCTGATTTTTAAATTGGAACATATTACAAAAATGCGGTGGTTGCTTAGAAGACAAAATATAGATATCAGCTAAATATAGAAAATGAACTCAGAGGGTCAATTTCTTATCTTAAAACTCCTTTCAAAAACTTTGCTCTATAAGACAAGCCCATGGAAGTAGCTAATAATTATTAAACTTGTTCTTAATTTAGTATTAATTAATTAGTCCTAAAATACTCTGTGCGCCACTCATACATTAAAAGCAGTGTTTCTCAAACTTTCAATACTGGCGACCCAATTTTCAATCATAATTTTTGTCTCGCCCCCTGTACAACAATAATGTATTTACTGCAATAAAAATGCACTTTGAGAGAGAGACGCTAAAGTTACAATACGATCTTAATTATAAACCGTACAAATTAATACGATAAGTATATTAAATTTTGTGTATATTTTATAATATATATATATATATTTTAAGAAAATTACTTAAAATATATATATTACTTAGAATTATGTTATTTTTCTTTCTCTAATTTTTAAATTGGAACAGATCGTAAAATGATGTATTTAATTAAAGATTTATTTCCTTCAGCATTCATTTCTCAAAGCACAAATGTCATAAGAAAAATAGTCTAGCCAATGTCGCTCTCTATCATATCCATCACATCTGGCATTATAGGGTACGTTTGCGTGAGTCTGGGCAACCATCGGACGTCTGCGCAAACATGTAAAAATGCTTTTCCTCGTACAATTCCAGTCAGTTTTGGTCGACTCGATACTCCTATAGCTACCGAATCTAGCTTGAATGTACATTTTTTTTAATTTCCACGTTAATTGTAATTCACGGTAATTAAGTATTTACGGCAGTAGATTAAAACAATATCATACATACATTTTTAAGTCGTAAGCAAACATTCGACCATAATAAAGAATCAACAAGTACACAGACGAACGAGCATGGTTCCGAAAATTAAATCAAGGCGATCTTCTCAAAAATACTTAAATTTTGGATTTACCACTACTGAAGTAAATGATGGCAAAAAAGCCCCAGCTCGATATGTGTTAAAACTTACAAATCTGTAGAACAACTTGTGAAAGTTGTTTTAAAAACATGTAAAATCATTTAGCTATGTTGGCAAAGAATTTTAAAAAGTATTTTCTGGATGAGGACAGCTTGGTAGCAAGTTACGAGTGGATTAGGGATCTATTTCAAGATACTCCAGAAGGGCTCTCAACTTCCGAAGAAGAAATCTTCATAGATTTCACATGCAGTGAAAAATTAAAAGGCAATTTTGTAATAAATCACTCTTTGAATTTGGGGTAGAGGTGGATGAGGAATTATCTTTACTGAAAACAAAAGCACTTCGTATACTATTACCATTTTCAACATCCTACCTTTTTGCAAACCGGATTTTCTGCAGTGGATGCCTTGAAGACAAAATATAGATCTCAGCTAAATATAGAAAATAACTCTTTAAGTGTCAATTTCGATATTAAACCTTCCTTTGAAAACTTTCCTCTACAAGAAAAGCCCGTGGAAGTCCCTAATAATTATTAAACTTGTTCTTAATTTAGTAATAAGATTGATTGATTGAATATTAACGTCGCACTGTTCAGCTGTACGAGGGCTTTGACGACGGACCACGTAATTTTGAACCATGGTCATGACGTGGATGACACCCGAGCTGGCACCCTTCTCTCCTAACTACCACACCACAACAACGGAAAGTTTTCAACTCTCAACAGATTTAACATGCATCGCTGCCCTACATGGCGGGTTTTTACGGTACTGGGCTCGAACTCGTGACAAGGCAAGCCACGATCCGATACCTATACCACTCGGCTACCGCGGCCAAATTCAGTAATAAGAAATTATTTATAAAATACCTTCTTCAGTACTGATACATCAAACGTATACTGGCTGAAACACCGACTCTTCGCACGAGTTCATTTTTTTAAAAATAAAACATTATTCTTGATATAATAGCTGAACTGTAAGGAGAGTAAAACTGTGTGCACGACATTGTATACAAAAAATGTAAAATGATTTTTTTAGATAAATGCTATAATTGTAAATAACTGTTTAAAAGAACTGTAATTTTAAACCTCACACAATTAGCATTTAGAATTAATGTTAAATTATGAAAAAGAATATAAAATTCCGATGAAGAATAATTGTGTTACTTTTTAACATTTAAAGCGAGAAGACTTCAAAAAAAAGTTTAACCCGGGAGCAGGCGCGTACTGATACTAACATTAATGGTTGTGCGGGGGACTCAGTCACCCCAATCATTTGTTTAGAATTACTTTACTGTACACGATACAAATCGGAATTCTAGTGAATATTTTAATTTATAGAAAGTATACTTACCTTCTTTCAAGGACTATTCAATTCTTTGATGATTTGAGAAAAAATCCAATAAAACTGAACTAAAATGATTCAAAAGTACAAGACCATAATATAGACGCAAATCAGACACTTTTCAATTATCCTACAGAAATGTTAAAACAATCAATTCAATTTTTTCCAAATATCGCAAAACTCAATTATTTACAATTTCCTTAAGCGAAAAGCAAACGCATGAAAGATGGGAGGGAACTAATATTGATAATAACCATACCATAAGATTGAAGGTCAATCAAATGATTAGCAAACGTACTATGCAGCCTGGCTGAAAAGTGAATCATGACTTCCTTTTCTTTTTTTTCTACAACTAATGTACAGTATTTCAATAATAATTACAGCGGTGAATTGTTTATCTTCTTAGAATTTTCTCAGGGTCTGGGTTTCGTTTTTTCTTTTAACGAGTAATATTTTATGTTAAAACGTAATAAAAATCTCTTATTGAGGAAAACAGCAAACAAAAACAAAATGTTTTTTTCTTTAATTTGGTTTTGGGATCAAAGATATCTATTTGATGACGGAAAAAGCTAGATAATAAATATAAATTATGTCAGTGTGTTGTTGTGTGTATTTTTTTTTATTATGGAAGAAAGCATTTTGTTTTACTCTCTTTCCGGTTATTTTTTTTTTTAAAATCTTTAAATTTCGATACGCTCGCGCCCCCTTGAAGGTCATCGCGCCCAGGGGCGCGCCCCACACTTTGAGAAACACTGGTCTAAGGAATTTAAGGTAGCCATTTAATGTGACTGGCCTCTTGGTTTATATCATTGCTTAATAGTAAATTGTTAGAACCAAATAATCTTAGCTATTTTTATAACAATGTCTGTTCATTTGGTATCTCAAACTTCACTAGCTACCTCAGAGTCACGACAAATATATATTTATTTACATTTGTAAATAAATTTCTTTTTATCTTCTGTATATTTTATTCAAATCTCTTAAAAAAACATTTTATTAAAAGAAACGCTCTACATAGAACTAAGTTCATTGAAAACCAGCGAAAATATTGAAATTATTTATAAAGGAGGAAAAGCTTACTGTGCGCTTATAAAAATAACAATAGGAACCAATATATTCATGATTATATGCAAAAAAGCGAAAGTAAAATTTAAAATTACTTAAAATAAAGGATATAAGCAAAATAACTATTTAGCTAATACATGTACGAAAACTCATTAAAATGGCCGCAACAGGAAAGTGCACAAAAGAAGGATTGTTATAAAAAAACTCATTCCAAAATTTGCTTAAAATATACAAAAACTTTAACAATATATTATTGAAAAAAAAGAAACATGAATATAAGAAAATAGACTTATATATATATATATATATATATATATATATATATATATATATATATATATATATATATATATATATATATATATATATATATATATATATATATATATATATATATAGAATTAAAATATTACCAAACAAAATTTCTCACGACAAAACATGAGTAAAGTGAATAAAAAATAACAGTATGGAAAAATGAGAAATTGAGAGTAAAAAACAAAAATAAAATGAAATAAAAAAAGCTTAGAGCAGATGAAGGATATTGAATTTATTATGACTATGTGTCTATTGAAAATTGCTTGGAGATTCAAGCTCTAAATAATAGGCAATTTGACTTTATTAATTTTGTCACTATTTCACAAACTAAAAAAAATAACACGTTATAAATAATTAAGAAAAATATTTCTAAATATAGAGAAAAAATATGTGAATACTGTTATTTCATACTTATCTCTAGGTCTACATATATAATTTGGGTTTGCGTTCTTCAGCTATTTTTTGTTTTTTATTTCAAGTTATGTTTCCTGACTTTTTTTTTTTTATCATTACTAATTTTTTCCTCGGTAATTTACTTATTACAAGTCAAACCAGAAAATCCTTTCAAATTGAAACTTTTTAATTGTTTGCTTTGCGTTTGTGTGAATCAAAAATCTAATAATTGTTAATAGTAACTTTTTTTTAATGGGCTGCAGTTTGGCAGCTAAGCCTTTGCAGACACGGTAAGTCCTAACCATTTCATTGATGGCCCCATATAGTGGCGGTTCTGCTACCAAACTTTTGAATTTATTCAATTCAAGTTCTCATCGGATTTTAATACTGCAAGATCAATACTCTAAAGATTTTTACTTGCCACATGATCATGTGACATGTGTGTCTACGATTTTCGCATCTAGAAAATCTGTCGACCTCCAGCCGGGATCGAACTCGCAACTTTAGGATTACGAGGTGACACATTACCCTAAGCCACCGATTCGACCTTAAATAGAAACTGATGTTGTTGCTAATACCACCGGATCGATAGTGTCAGATCGAGACCACAAAATTCAACGTGGAAAGGGGTTAGGATGTAAGCCTGTCGTTGGCCTTAGCCTCGAGCACCATACAGGTGACAGTACGATTTAGCTGGGTGAAATTCCCGAAGGAAGAAATGAATATTGCCAGAGCCTATGATACAGGTTGAACTTCTTCGATAGATGGCAACACCCCCACGATCCACCTCCACAATTTAGACATGGAATTGGAGGAGAGGGAAATATTCTCCATCCTCTTACACTTGGGGTTCAGCTGCGACTGCTCACAAGACTTTAGACCTGATTTAACGAGCACGTACTCCGTGTACCGGAGGGTATTTGCGGCATCGGGCATCGAACCCAGGCGTTCCGTTCTGAAGTCCAATGCTCTAACCACTAGACTACCCAAGGCCCTAATAGAAACTAAAGGGAGGAAAAGCAGTATGACGGCTCAGGTCGAACAGAAGCCGTGTGAGCTTAATTGTTCAGAGACATTATGAAGGCTTTAAAAAATCTGAATCAAAATATCCCAAAAACAATGATCTGATTTACTTAATCAAATCCTAACCAATAGATTTATTAACTCTCAAGAATATCGTTCTGCCTCTATCCTGAAGACACCTACTGTCTTTCAGTGGAATTATCTCAGAACCTTGTTTCTGATCAATTGCTCAATATGATGACTTAGGCACTTTTGACTCTACTAATATATACCAGCACTTCATTTCTTTGATAAACTCTCTAACTTCTTCACCAGAGATAAGTCTAAATAGTATACAAGGGGATTCGCTACCAGACTGACAAACTTGCTGTGTGTGTAGCAGTTGACTCGAAATCACATACGGATGCAAGGTGGCCAATGCCTAGCTGTGGTACAAAGGAACAAAAAAAAAATAAACAGAAACAGCAACATTTTAATAGGACACAAAATATTTTATTGAAAGGTTGTCCTTAAAGTATCCGACTACGTTCATTACCATGGTTTTGCAGAAGCGCATAAATGGATAATTTTATGATATTTAGTGACACTTAAATTAGGATATATGCATAAAATTGTTTTAAGGGCATTGTGGCAATTTTTTTTATTTAAATACAATATTTGGGCAAAAAATTAACTTAGAATAATTTTTTTTTCCAAATGTTCTTCTTTTGTGAAACATGCTTCTATTATAGCAATATTTTGCCTGTATATAGCTCAGACCTCTCTACAGAGGTTCAACTAGAAATTTTTAAATATATAACTTAAAAGTGACTTTATTCATATTTTACGACAACAGAGGGGAGAAATTTTAAGAAAATAAAAATAATTGGTAAATTCCATGCTGCGCATTTCTTGTATTAGTAATCGTATATTTACAAGGTACTTGTAATATAATTATCTATTTTCAAATACTGTAAAAAAGAACCTCTGGTCAGGGTGCTCTCAAAACTAAACTAAATGTACTTCAAGAAGGGAGAAATGGAATGAGATAAGAAAAAATTCCAAAATTCATCAATAGATTGCATTGTTCCCGGTATAATGAAAGTAGATTTGGCTACAAGTGGTATTTTGAATCAAAATACGACAGCGTTGGTATGAGTTATACATAAAACCAGCTGTACGGTTCAATGTGCATGGAGTTTTCTGTTTTTTGATGGAAAGTCATTCAATTGTTGTGCTGTTAGTAAAAAGCCCATCCATACGGCAAGGGTGTGCCACATTCGATCGGGAAAATCGGTTTTTAATTGTCCTTCGGCCAAAAACCACATAAAAAGCAGTTATGACCACGCCAATAATTTTCTTTCCTTATACCATACCGTTTTCGCCTTCTCAAGTATATTTAGTTCTAATTTGAAGTCTTTCTGACCAGTGGTTCTTTTCTACAGCCTTTTGACAGTGGACTTTTAATTGTATATTATGCAAACTGTACTTTATATTTATACAAAATAATTTCCATCTGACGAAGAAAGTATTGTGGTACCATTTCTGTGCAAATTGATACTTAAGACTACACGGTACCCTTTTTCAAAAAATTTTTTTTGGAGACAGTTACAGTAAAAAAAATGACGCTTTATATTTAGATTACATTTTTAAGCTGATTCTGTAAGTAAAAAGTCAGTTTGACCAGCCATTATTTTACAATTTTAAAAAATTAGGAATTTTTGAAGTTTTTTCAAACTCTTATAAAATATTCAATTTTTAAATTTTTTTAGTAATTCTAAGTTATTTATGATTCTTAGATTATTTCAAACAATATTTAGTATGGATTTGAAAATCTATTCCCTTGTTGATTTTTAATAGTTATTTTTCTAGAAAAACCTGGAAAAAACGCGAAATTTTTTAAAATATTAACTTTAGCATTTATTACAAAATTAACTAGAGTTCTCAGCTCTAAATCCATACTAACTTTTATATAAAATACATTTGGGAGTATATACAAAAAATTTCAAGGCTCTATCTTGAACAGGAAAAAAGCCTTAGGGATTAGAAAACACTTATACCTTCAAAATTAAAAGTCTGAGAAAAACGCATTCAAAGTTTGTAAAGTCATAAAACAAAAACTTATAATGCCCGTAAAACTCTAATTTTTTAATATGTTATTTCCCAATGTATATTCTACATTAAAACACTATTTTTATTAAATATGACTGAAAATTATATTTTTAATTCAAAATATATTTTTGCATAATATTGATAGCATTTGTTAAGACGTCAGTTTATTCATCTTTATCTTAACCTAATATTTCACAAAAGTTTTGAAACACGAAGCATTTATGTACAAAATAATAATGATACTAACTTAAGCTAAAAATAGTCAGGTTTGCTCATAAAATTTAATTTTTTTCAGTTTTTTAAATTGGGGCAGTTTAGGAAATTTTAGCTCTTGCCGTACGATTTTAAAATACTAAAATATAGTACTACAATATGTTTAGTATAATGTAGTTTGGTACCTCAAGGAAATATTCAGTTATATCTGCAGCGTTTGAATTCAAAATTCTTGTATTCGGAAGTCTAACTGTAGAATCAGCTGAAGACTGATTTTTAGATACATCATTTTCAGTAAGTAGTATTCCATCTCTTCGAAATATTGTTCCTCACAGAAACCCAGAACGCATTTTCCATGGCATTTTCTCTACAGTAAAAAATTAATGATAAAGCTTTTAAGTTGTATAAACTATTTTTAAAGCAAAAATTGGCCATGAAATTAATCTTTATTAATTAATTATGGGAACTCAAAAAACTGAAAACACAATCAAGAAGAAATGATTTTAGTAATGAAAATTGTAATTTATAACCATTTCAAACTAAAAGCTCAAAAATATTTTTAATTAATTTAACTTAAGTGTGAAAAAACACTTTAAAAGGAAACTGAAACCAAAACCATAGCTCATAAAACTTCAAATATCTTAAAAACTAATTTGCTAATAGATCTGAAATTTCGTGGTAAGCATCTCAATGATATGGGCCACCAAAACATGCAAAAACAAATTTTCGGTAAAAATGAAATTTTTAGGGTACAGTGTAGTCTTAAAATATAACAAAATTTATTTTAATATAAATTCCAGAATATTGCATCACATAAACACAAGTATAAATTTAATAATTAATTTTAAATTAAGGTATCCGACTACTCTTAAATTGTAATTTTTTTTTCAAAAATTCACAATTTTTTCATGATTTTATTTTATAGGCCATCTTATTAGCTTTATAAACAATTTTTTTTTATTCACTAGAACAAAAACTACAGGTGTTTTAGTAAAATCAGATGCCATTACTTAAAGCAAGATGTCATACTTTAGATTGCGTTTTCCTCGAAATGTGTTGTTTTGAAAACGTTCAAACGGGAACAGTGGTTGCTCTGAAGTTTCGAAAATAATGAACTGAAAAACTTTGTGTATGTTCTGTATAATAGTAGAAGTGCTTTAGTCTTCAGATTTATCAATCACTGTTTTATTATAATCCCTTATGTGAAAATAATCACTGTTTTCTAAGCAATTTCATATAACAACTAAGATAAAGGGCTCTAGCTTTTGTAAAAATTAAGATATATATTATCCTGAAGCTCATTTCAAAAATGAAGGGCATAGTAACACATCAAAATTGAAAAATTGAGAATTTGTTCATAAACTTTTTGTACGGAGTGGGCCTCGTTTATGTAATTTTTTTGTGCCAATCTTTTCCCCATTTTAGTAATAATAATTTTTTTTCTTAATTTTAGCATTTAGTTTTCTTAAAATGTACTTATTAAATCTAAAAACCACAAAAATATCTTCATTTTTCTAAAAAAAAAAGAGTTGTTGCAAGTAGTTAACTAAATTCGAATAATTTTAAGCATAATAAATCATTTCAATTTTAACAATACAAAGAAATTCCAAATATTGAGTTAAACTACAATCAATGACAAGTGTGAGTAAGAAAACAATGATTTCCCTCGACTCCGAAAATAAAATTATTTACCACAGCTCTTTTTTGAGCAATCGATACGCTGCATATCATCGATTAAATGCATCATTTTTATACCGAGTCCCTGTCGATTCAAGTGTCAGAGAGTTGGGGAAATATATCACCGCATTTTTAGCGTCAAAGAAACCCTTCGAGTCACGTGATATAAATTAAACTGCGAAAAGATATAGGCTGGAAAAAAACCTAAAAGAAAAAAAATCACCGACTGTCTCAATCACTGGGTTCCCCTGGAGATCAGAATTGAAATAGGAGCTCAACAGGACAATCAATCACCTGTCATGACGGAATTTTTTTTCCTGGCCCCACTCGTTCAAAGTCCGATATAAATGAGGACTGGTCAGTCCAGTGTGACTTCCTAGTGTCAGGCTTGAAATATCTTACGATACTTTGGGTCACGTATGTCGCGGTCACTTTGGAGAAAGTTTTCTTAAAAAGTCGCAAACACCCTTCACAACTCCTTGAGGGACCCCAACAGAAGAAAGTTACAAACACTCGTGTTTTTACGCTGCTTGAATTCTGATGCTTCCGGGGTCAAGCGGATGTTTCGATTGAAAAAGTGTTTTGAAAGTATTAGGAGAAAATATATCCAATTGATCAAATGAAAATATATATTTAGGGTATTATTTAGGTAAACAGTTCTCTGAAAAATACATAAACACGACTAGAAAGAACTGAAATTAGTATGTTACAGCAATTTAACTTAAAGATTTGCACAAAGTTTTAATTACTATGCTTGTACTTTCTGACAGTCTGTCGTCAAACCATGTCATTTTTTTCTTGCAATTGCACAATGGGATCATTTCATTTGACGTCATTGTCACATGATAATGATAACCACGCGTTTTTAGCCAATCAGTTCAAAACCTCATGTGATGTCATAGTCAAACAATAAAAGCAATCATGTGTTTTCGGCTAACCAGTTCATGTGCTTCGTTTTTGCCAACTTTGGATATTTTTATGAACTTTCTCTTAACGAATACAGATTTGTCAACAAAAATAATGCACATAGGTAGACAAAACGTTTTTTTTTCTTTTGAAAAATACTTGTATAAAATATTTTTTTTTAATTTTAAAATTGTTTGAAAAAATTTATTATTTATAACATTGTATAAAATATTTTTTTTTTAATTTTAAAATTGTTTGAAAAAATTTATTATTTATAACATTTGAACATTTTTACCCTTGTAAAAATTGGAAATTTTACCCAAATTTTACAAATAGAACAACTAGTTTGATATCTGTTGTGAATGGGCTCAATTCATGAAGTCACATCATAAAAACAAAAACTTGTTTTCCATTCAATTCAAAACAAACACTAAACTAATTGTACTTGTTCTATTTGTAAAACTCAGCTAAAATTTCAAATTTCATATTTGGGTAAAGATGTTTAAATGTTAAGAAAAAAAATTCTTCAAAAAGATTTTTAAATTAAAAAAATCGTATTTTATGCTTATACTTTTAAATAAAATGTATTTTGTATACATAATTACTTTTTAAAAGAAAGTTTCTGCAAAGAGAAAAACTTGGCAACACCGGAGCGCGTGAACTGATTAGCTGGAAACACTAGATAGTTTTTATCGTGTGACTATGACGTCGCATGAGTTTTTGAAGTGATTGACTAGAATCACGTGGCTTTCACTACCATGTGACTATGACGTCACATAAATTGAGCCCATTCAATGGAGAACACGTGTTTGCTTTTATCATGTGGCTGTCATGAGACCATTCTACTGTCTCTCCTGTCTGACACATTTCTCAGTTCACACTTTTTTCTAGATACAATTCTATGATACAGCTGTTGTGGCCGCGGTAGCCGAGTGGTATAGGTATCGGATCGTGGCTTGCCTTGTCACGAGTTCGAGCCCAGTAGGGCAGCAATGCGCGTTAAATCTGTCGAGAGGTGAAACGTCCTCCGGTTGATGTGGTGTGGTAGTTAGGAGAGGGGGTGCCAGCTCAGGTGTCGTCCACGTCACTTGACCATGGTTCAAAATTACGTGGTCCGTCACCAAAAGCAATCAATCAATCAATCATACAAGTGTTAAAGCAGCGCCATCTATCTCCTAAATATTAGCATATTTCCAAAGAAAAGAAAATATAATCTTCCTTTTTCGATGCTTTACCATCTCTACGGTGTGAGTGTGGTTTGTCATGTATTTTAATAAAATTTCTCTCTCTCTCTCTCTCACTAGATGTGTAATGCACATATTATGGCTTTTCATTTGTTTACAAACTTTTCGCTTCATTTGTTACTTTACTGTTTCTAACGTACATATTTATTATTTTTATTTCAGAGATGTTTAAAATCCGTTCGAGCAAGTTCGAGCCTAGTGCCACTGTAAACTTGCCGTGTGAGGAACCGATGCACGTTTAATCTGTTGAGGCTCAGTGTCCTTCCGTTCACAGTTTGTGGAAACTCGGTAAGGGCGTTCCTCCTCAGGCACCGTCCTCATCACTTAACCATATGGTTTTAAGTTTAAAAGGTCTGTCATTCGTAACTCTCGAGTTGTTTTATTGTGCGATGTTAATAAACTCACGCTCACTTGGATGTAGAAATAAATAACCTCCTTGTAATACTAGAGTAAAAGATAGCAATAGCGTCAAGAAAACACGAAATCAAACATTCATGAAGCTCTTATGCTTGAATAATACATTTTTGAGTTGTTTCTACCAACTATTAATAAAAAAAAAAAAAACACAGAAGATGGTTGTGTTTGACTAATACAAATTTAAAGTAAGAATCGAATGAACATTATGGCATCATAGTAATGTCTCCATCATTCCATTATATTTTTTTTCAATTTTTGAATATAGTTTTCTTTATAATGTATTTAAATAAATATATTGTCATGTAAATTAAATTAATATGTTATATTTCGATACTTAAGGTATTCGACTGCCCTAAAATCATGGTTTTTTAACTATATTGACAATTTTCTTATGATTTTATTTTATAGGCCATCTTATTAGCTTAATAAAAATACCAAGTTTTTTATTTTCCATTTACTAGAATGAAAAGCACAAGTGTTTTAGTAAAAGCAGATTTTTGCCATAACTTTACAAAATTTGCCATAACTTTACATAAGATGTCAAATTTTAAAATGCGTTTTACTCGAAATGTGTTTTTTGCGAAAAGTTCAAACTGGGACAGCAATTGCTCAAAAAGTTTTTAAAATAATTTGCTGAAGTTTTGTATTGTGTTCGATATAACAATAAAAGTGTTTCGATCTTCAGATTTGTCAATGACTGTTTTATTACAAAATGTACAGTTCTTTAAGTGATTATAATCACTGTTTTTTTAAGCAAGTTCCTTTTATGAGCAAAGATCAAGTGATGTAGTTTTTGTAAAAATTAAAATATCTCTTATCCTGAAGGTCATTTCAAAAAGGAATAGCAAAGTAATACATGAAAATTGAAAAATTGAGAATTTGTTCATTTACTATTTGTACAGAGCGGGCCCCGTTTATGTGACTTTTCGTCAATTTTAACCCATTTTTCTCCATTTCAGTAGTAATAATTTAATTTTCTTTTCTTAATTTTAGCCTTTTTTTCTTAAAATGTACTAAATAAATCTAAAAACCACAAAAAAAACTCCATATATCCATTTTTTAAAAAATAAGCTGTCACAAATAGTTGGATACCTTAAGTAAAATGACAACTTTTGCTAAATACAACTCAAGACTTTATTCTACAAACTGAACAATTCCTTTCCTTATATATTGCTATCGAAAGTTCCAGAACTTTAATTACATTTAACTTTCATAAATACAAGTAAATTAATAATAAAATCACGAGAGAAAGAAAGAATTACAATTAATAAAAAATAAGCTCATGATGCAAAAATTAAAGTTATTTCAAAGAAAATAAATCTGGAACCGGGCGCGTGAGTCCCGAGCAGAAGATCGTGTCCATGGCAACCGAAGTGAACTATTTTTTCGCTAAAATATTTAGAATGAAAAGTATTTAAAAGTATTGGACATGATTTTTGATGGCATTACAGTAAATCAATGAAAAATACATGTAGCTTCTTTAACAATAAGGGGAAATCGTACTTTATTTAAATGCATGGTCTGTTCTTTTAAAAAATGTTTATTCTTTCTCTAAAAACATTCCTGTTACACAAGTCTTTGATAACTAAACCTACACATTTTGATATGAATTATGAAAAGGTAAGATTTTAAATGTGCGATAAAATTGGATACAAATATTTTCAAAATAAAGTAGACCAAAATGTATTAGAATGCTTTTAAACGTACAAGAATTTGGAAAAATAAATGCCAATTTTACAAAATTTTAACCTCAAAGCTTTTTAATCAATAATTTTTTTTATAAATGTCTTAACAAACAGCAACATATAAAAATTTCAGAAATCAAGGAGAAAAATTTTCAATAGTAAAACACTTTTATTATAAAACTATACTGAAATGATTGATTTATTATATAACTATTAGAATTTAGCATTATAAATCATAAACTATATTTGATATGATTAAAGAAATTTAAACAATACATTTACAAGTAATCAAATAAATAAAAATTAGTTTTTAGATCATATATAATCCATATAACATAGATTAATTTCATGAAATGCCAAAGGAAATTTTCATTGCTGGAAAACCTACTACTCTCAGTGTTAAATAAAAGCTATACAGTTCCCAAAGTTAAATTGAATATTTCATTTTCATTTAAATGAAATACAGGAAAATTAATAAATGATATTTAATAGAAAGAGTTATGAATACGTTAATTACATATTACATGGGCTTTATGATAAGAATGAAAACAAGCATAAAGTTTTGGACTTATTATATTTGGAGCTGTCATTGTGAAAAATTTAATAAATGTCACTGGATGCATTATGAAATTTAAAGGAATAACAAAGATGAAAACTAATTTAAACTTAAACATAGATAATTTTATTATTACTCTTGAAATTTGAAAAAAATAAATAAATAAAACTTTTTTAATACGGCATGACGTGCATTACAGTTTTATATTAAAATGCTTAAATTGCATAAATTTATGAGCACAATTTGAGGGGTAATTTAATTCTAGGAAGAATTCTTTAAATATCCCATCGCTTCCAAACCTTTTGTTTCGGGTCAATTTCCATCACTGTTTTATAATTTTAACGTAAGAAAAAAATTCTTCATATAAATTTTAATGAAGCTAAATAAAAGAAGTTAGACTGAACATTGTGCTTTAATAACGAAAGGAAAATGACAAAAATAAAGAATTATATTTTAACATATATGAAAAATATTTTGCAAAAAATCATAATAGAAGAAGTTAAATTATTTGGAGAGAGAGTGTTTATTATTGTCGAACTATAAAGCAACGGGCCATGGTTAGAGAAAAAACTTCATCTCAGCTGGTGCTTCCCTTTAAGGCAGTGATTCTCAACCTTTTTTTGTTGCGGCACATATTTAACGATTTCAAAATTTGGTGGCACACAAAGAAAAAGATAAAAATTATTTACTTACTACAACACACTGCATAAATAGTTTATGAAAAAAATTTTAAATATACAAAATAAACTAATATATACTACAATAATAACTAAACGTTTATTAAGGGATTAATTACAAGCTAATAATAAAAATATTTTTAATGCGAAATTTGAGCTTGATGTTTTTTGATAATTTCATTTATATTTGGTAGTAAAAATGACAATGCTACTCATATATCGTCTTCTACATTTAACAATCTTGATCTTTTTTTAGTTTTAATGTTGGCTAATGCTGAAAATCCGAATTCTCACAAATAAGATGTGGAAAATTGTAATAATATGTTTAAAGCTTTTTTGGCTATCATTGGATAATCGCATCTGATGTTAATCCAAAATGAATTAATTGATTCTTCTGAATGTTTTAAAATTAAATCTCGATTATTGGAAAGCAAAATGAGTTCTTCCTCTTCATTCAAAGTTAAGTCAATACAGTCAAATACAGTCAATATACGTTATGAGAAATGGATTACGAACCCAATCAAATTTCTTAATATCTAATTTTGGGAAATAATGAATAATTCTCTCCTCTAATGTTGTCAAATGATCAACAACAATTAATTTAATAGTTTTATAACTGTCTTTAGGGACTGACTCAAACTTTTCTAAATTGCCTTCCTGAGCTTTATTTTTTCCATAAAGTTATTTGTTTTTTGAATCCCACCCGCTTATCGGTTGAGTTTAAGATATTTTCATTAGGCCCTTGCATACTTGAATTGATGTTGTTAAAAATAACAAAAATGTCTGATAAGTAAGCCAGTTTAGTACACCATATTTTATCTTCCAACAAATGAACAAATTCATAATTTTTATTTTGTTCAAAAAATATTTTCATTTCGTCTTTTAATTTCAGCACACGAGATATAACTTTTCCTCTGGACAACCATCTTACTTCTGTATGGAGTAACAAGGATTCGTACTTGGCTTCCATAGCTTGGCCTAATTTACTAAATAATCTACTTTTTAATGGTCTTGATTTGATATAATTAACCATTTTAACACATTGTTCCAGAACTATTTTCAAATCTGATGGCAAAAATTTTGTAACAAGTGCTTCTCGATGCAAAAAACAATGGGTAACTAATATATCCTCATTCAGGTCTTTAACATGTGCTACAAATCCTTTTAGATGTCCAGTCATAGCTGGAGCACCATCTGTGCAAATGCCAATACATGACTTCAAGAAACTTTAATTTCTTCTAAATATGAACTAATTACTTGAAAAATATGTTTACCAGTTGTAAAATCAGGTAACTCCCGACAACATAAAAATTGACTAATTATATCATTTTCGTGAATAAATCTAACGAATGCAATTAATTGAGCATTTCCTGTAATATCTGTTGTTTCGTCGACTTGTAGAGCAAAATTCGAATTTGCAAGAGTTTTTGCAGTATTTTGCTCAATATTTTCTGACATATCTTTAATTCTGCGATGGATTGTATCATTTGAAAGTGGTATTTTGCAAATATCAATATCAGCTGATCCACCAATCATTGTTTTTACAATTTTGCGACAAGCAGGTAATATAATTTCTTCAGCCAAATTGTGAGGTTTAAAGTTAACAGCTATCAATTCAGCTATTTCGTAAGAAGCTACTTGAGCCTTTTCAGACACACATACTTGTTTTTCAAAAACTTTTACTTGCTTAATTTTTGATGATAAAGACCTTTCAAAGTAGCTTTTACCTTTTGTTGAAAGCGAAGGATAATTAGTCACCAAGTGACGTTGGAGTTTGCTAGGAACCATAGCACTATTTGATAATTTAAAACCACATATCACACTCGGGAACAACTATGTCATTTTCCATTGTAGAGGTAAATCCAAATTTCAAAAAATAATCATTATATTTCCGATGGACAACGTATTTTTTTGAGCAAGAAGTATTTTTACTTGTGCCGGGGGTTGGCTCATTAACTTGGTCCCTAACGTTATCATTATCACTATTATCATCATTAAACTTTCTTCTTTTTAACCATTTATCCATTTTCAGAAGGATCTGCAAATAAATTAATGCAAAATATTACTACATGCAAATAAATTAATATTAAACCGAATCACATACATTTGCCAATTTTAACGAAAGAAAAGGTGCAGTAACTACTATGCAACACCTTGTGAATCCCAACTATCACTAAAACAACACGTTTTGTACGCAGAAGTGGCAAGTGTGCGCCGACTTGAGACATATTCCTATTGCTATGTACGCCGCTTCATCATAATTTGGCACTAAGAAAAACGCGTTGCAAAGCAAATGATAAAATAATTTATTTTTTTGTGGATTTAAATATATATTCATGTTAAAAATATTTTTCTTTTTAAATGATATAATTTAATAATATTAACATTATTATATATTTGCAAAATTTGGCTGCACACTTTTGGAATTTGGCGGCACACAAAAGTGCCGCGGCACAGTGGTTGAGAATCACTGCTTTAAGGTTAAGGTTGAGAATCACTGCTACGTTCAGAACTGTGATTTTGCAAAAGCATACAAATGGATAATATTTATGATATTTAGTGTCACTTAGATTAGAAAATGTATATAAAATTGTTTTAAGAATAGTATTACAATAAAAAATTATTTAAGTACAATATTTTGACAAAAAAGGAACATGAAATGAGCCATTTTCAAAATATTCTCCTCTTGTGAAAAATGCTTCTATTATAATAATATTTTGCCAGTATATAGGTTATACCTGTCTAGTAAGGCTCAACTAGAATTTTTGAAATATATAACTTAGAAGTGGGTTTATCCATGTGTTGCGCCAACAGAGGCAAAAATTTTTAAAAAAAAGCCGATAATTATTTCAATTGTTGGTAACTCTGAAAATAATGTGAATTTTTCAAAAATCATAGTTAAGTCTATGTACAGAGGTCTGAGCTATATACAGGCAAAATATTATTATGATAGACTCATTTTTGACAAAAGGAGAACATTTTGAAAAAAGGTCATTCTAAGTTAATTTTTTGCCAAAATATTGTATTTAAATAATTTTTTTTGTCAAAATGTCCTTAAAACAATTTTATACATGTATTCTAATCTAAGAGACACTAAATATCATGAAAATTATCCATCTATGCGCTTTTTTAAAATCGGAACCGTGATTAACTAACCGTAATAGTTCACTTCGTTGATTAACCAACCATGATAACCTTAAAACTTTCACACCACGCCAACGGGAGTGCTCTGATTCTGACAGATTTGACATGCTTCAACCCCTCTTCATGTTAGTCTTCAGTGGTATTAGGCTCAAAATCATGACACTGCGAAACATGCGCGCGCGCGATTCCGTGACAACTAGGCTACCGAGGCTACGAAATTATTATTGGAGAAAATGACATTTTTAAGAATTTAAACAATTCAGCATAAAATCGTAATAGAAGAAGGATTAAATATTTCTTAGTGGTTGTAAAAGCTTATCTAATAGATTCCTTTAATCTGGCACTTCACGTACCAAAAAAAACGATCGGGGTTTCTCATACCCCAGGGTGTTTACGTTCTGTTTTTACCATAAAAACTGCCTACAAAGGTGAAAAATGAAGAAAAGAAGGAAATACAATAGGTTTTTATTACACTTTTCGCACCTAAGTTCCGTTTTTCTGTTCTTTTTTCAATTTCTACTATTATAGATCACACTCTCTATATATTTATTTATCTTGGTGGAATTTCCAATCGTTAAAAAAATACACTTTAAAACGCCCAATTGAGCTGAAATTTTATATACATGATTATTTTGGATGACAATATAATAATTTAATTACGATCAATAAAAATTAATTGATTACAACTAATTATTTAAAGAATTACAAATACAGTCAGGTTGGCATCATTTTTGGCGACTTCGCGGCTCTTTTGGCGACTTGTATCAAAACTTGAAAATGTTTTTCTCTCCACATTTTAAAGCATTCAGTTGACCTGAAATTTTGATATACACGATTGTTTTGGATGACAATACGATACTTTAATGATAATCAATAAAAACTAGCTGCATAGCCCGTCGTTGCACGGGCTTTCTTTACTTTTATAAATTTTACCTTTCCTTCACAAAATCAACGCTTCTAATACTCTTTTTCAAAATGACATCCACCCCCACCCCCTCTTCCGCTTAGCCCGGCGTTGCTCGGGCCTCTACCGAGTTTATAACTTAAAATCCTCTGTTTCGAAATTTTTTCGTTTCTTTTCTTTGTCAGGCAGGTTTATTTCCCCCCTGCATTGCACGAAAATTTTTAAATGCATAACAACCTGTCAAGGAAATTCCCTTTTCCCTTCTCGCTATCAGAGCTGTCGAGTAATTGAACAGTGGGACTTTAATACTGACTCAATCACTCGCTATACCTTTTTAAAAATAGTTATATGTTGAAAACATTAGAAATTTTTATAATTACAAATCAAACCCGGGTCCAACAATTAGTAATGAAGCGCGTTAAGCAATCGCGTCGTGAAATCGTCGGGAAAAAGAAGTGAAAAGACCTTAAAAATAAAAAGAAGAGTTATTCCTATTGTAAAAAAGCTTTATTTGTTAAAGTTAAAAATTTTTTTCGGGCTTCATTTTTAAGTTAATGCCTTCAAACTTCATATATCAAATGCAAACAACAATAATTTTTAAACAAAAAAATGTAACAAAACTAATTCTTAAATATTTCTAGTAAAAAGGAGAAAAAACGAAAAACACAATTTAAAAAAAAAAAAAAAACCCGTAATTTTTAAGTAGTTTTCAATCTTTGTACAGATTAAGGATAATATCGTTCTACGCACGGAAAAAAGGTTTCATGAGATTATTTTTATAAATAAAGAAGTTATTAAGTATTTAAATAAAATTTTGAGTATGTTTTGAAAAATCGTAAAAAAAAAAGTTTTTTATATTCAATTTTGCCAAATATGGTGATTTTTAATATTTATAGGTAACCTTTATAGGTTTTTTCTAGTGTAACCTTTCATCAAACGTAGCGGGTTGAAAGTTAATGCCTTCAACCTTTACACATCGATTGCAAACAGCGGTAATTTTTAAACAAAAATGAAACAATAATAATGCTAAAAGATTTCTCGCATGAAGGGAAATTAACGAAAAACAGTATTAAATATTTAATTAAAATTGAGAGCATTTTTTGAAATGTTCGATACACCGGAAAAAAGTTTCATGCAATTATTTTCATAAATAAAGAAGTTAAAAAAACTTTGCAGTAGTTTTTAAACAAAAAATGTAACAAAAATAACTCTTAAATATTTCGCAAAAAAAAAAAACGAAAAACACAATTTTTTTTTAAAAAAAACCCGTAATTTTTAAGTAGTTTTTCAATCATTGTACAGATTACGGATATTATCGTTCTACGCACGGAAAAAAAAGTTTCGTGAGATTAATGTTATAAATAAAAAAAAATTTTAAGTATTTAAATGAAATGTTGAGTATTTTTTGAAAAGTTGTAAAAAAAAAAGTTTTTATATTCAATTTCGCCAAATCTGGTGATTTTCAATACTTATATAGGCGCACCTTCTTTTCTAGTGTAACCTTTCATCAAACGTAGAGGGCTGAGAGGTAAAAAGAGTTTTCTGGCGTCAAAAAGATTTTCACCGCCAAACTCAGAGTTATTGTAAAATTGATTTTTTAAAATTTTTAATTTGTTTTCAGGCTTCATTTTTAAGTTAATGCCTTTGAACTTCATATATCGATTGAAAAGAACGGTAATTTTTGAACAAAAAATGTAACAAAAATAAGGTTTAAATATTTCTCGCAAAAAGGAAAAAAAGCCAAAAAACAATTTTTTTTAAAAAAAACCGTAATGTTTAAGTTATTTTATCAATCTTTGTACAGATTACGTATAGTATCGTTATACATATGGAAAAAAAGTTTCGTGAGATTATTTTTATAAATAAAAGAATTTATTAAGTATTTAAATAAAGTTTTGATTATTTTTTGAAAAAAGTCGTAAAAAGAATCAGTTTTTGACACATTTAATTTTTTAAATGACTGATTCTAAAAGAGAAAAGCATGAACTTTTTTAGTGTAATATATTTTTTCATTAGCGCGAAAGAAAATGCAAGCTGAACGATTTAGAAATCGTTTTAATAAAAACGTTTTGATTTTGACTCATTTAAAAAATATCATAAAAAATAAAAAATATAATTTTTTTTGTAAAATAAGTTATACCGTATCTAGGCAAAGTAAATAATCTTTCCGATTCCATAATTATTTTTTGTCTGAGTCTCATGAAAAAAATTAGATCGCGTTTTAAAACTATCTGAAAAAAAAAGATGTTCCGAGATTTTGAACTTGGCCCCTGGCGGGGGAAAATGGCACTAATTATGCGTTTTATGGTTCTTAATATCTTTTTAAATAATTGGAATATTGGAATATGAATGGTCAAAACGGCTTTCTCAGATCGTTCCCGAGCTTTCAGTACCTTTGGCGAATTTCTGCGTTGTGCGGTTCGTGAGAAGATAGGGTCCCATAGATAGAAACGTTTGTTTACATACAAATTTTAATAGTGTAGATTAATTACCATCTAATGTTGTGATACTATCGTACACTGCTGGACAATTGCTAAGGACGGATCACAAATTGCTATGTAGCGTAACATTAAGCGAGACATGAGGCCTAGTAGGGATAAAATATAGTTGCCACACTGTTCAGGCATTAGAATAAAGAATATTTATTGTTCTGGAGAGTACAAAAGCTGTGAAACATCTGAAAGAAAAAATGTTCATTTGATCTGCGTACGGAGAAATGGAACAATGCATCTAAATGACAGCAGGCATCTTAAAAGAAAGGTGAACAATGCATCTAAATGACAGCAGACATCTTAAAGAAAGGTATCAGTACGGGATATGTCCCCGTGGAGTGTGATGCAACATTCCACACGTCGTACCCATACTGTGCACAACATTATCCAGCAGCTGTTGAGGCAATTTATCCCATTCCTCTGTGAGTGCACGGATGAGGGTGTTCTTGTTTGTCGGAGGATAGTTTCGACCAGCAACTTGCCTCCCCAAAGTATCCCACACATTTTCAATGGGGTATAGATCTGGAGAACCCGCTGGCCATACCAGACGTTGAATACCCTCGCTGTCTAGACAATCCTGAACAGCGAGTGTTCGATGACATGTTGCGTTGTCGTCCATGAAAACAAATTTATCAACGACAGCACCACGGAAAAGACGAACATGAAGAAGTAGAACTTCATCAATGTATCGTTGGCCCGTCATAGTCCCATTCGCAACCACATGTAGGCGCATGCGGCCATTGATCATGATACCGGCCCACACCGTGATACTGCATGTGGATATCGGTCCTTTTCCTGGATTTTTTCTGGACGATAAGCAGTACCACTCTCGCGCCAGATCAGTTGGCGTCTACAATCCGATGACAGACTGAACCTACTCTCATCTGAGAATAGTACGCATGCCCAGTCCTGTTCAGTCCAATTGTGATGCTCACGACACCATTGCAAACGGGCAGTACGGTGCTGTCTGGCGAATGGGACACACACAACAGGTCTGCGTGCGTATAGTCCTCCTCCTCTCAAACGTCTGGTAACAGTTTTTCGGGAGATCTGCTTTCCTGAGGCAGCAAGAAACTGATTTGCCACCTGCTGAGCTGTGGTGCGCCTGTTCCTTTTTGCTGATAGGACGATATATCTGTCTTCTGCAGGCGTCGTACTTCTAACACGACCTCCCCCGTGCCGTCTACTACACATTCCAGTAGTTTTAAATGATATCCACAGCCGTGAAACAACGCTGTGAGCGATGTCGAACTCCATGGCAACATCTGTTATTTTTCGCCCTTCGTCGATCTTTCCAATAATTCGGCCACGCATAAAATCATCTATGTGATGTCTGGAAGACATGCCAAAATTTTAAGTTTGTCTATTAAATCTTTCCTGTAAAACTTTGACTTGAAACAACAACTGTCCACACGCGTCAAAACCTTTAAAGCTCTTATGAACGCTATCACCTGATGAACAGACGTGGGAAAAAAATTTGCATACTCATACTTCTTAATAATATCCCGCACTTATTCTAATTTTCCTCATTTTGCTTCCTTTCATTTTATGGTTGCTATGGATGATAGTATTATCCGTCCTTAGCAATTGTCCAGCAGTGTATTTACTATATACATATTTATTTTAATTGTACCTATTTAATAAAAAATAGGTAAAATAAAATTTTTCTTTGTTGGTCTAAGTAGGAATTCACTTAATTTTTTTTATATTACTTGTTATTAGGGCATTCAGTACATTGTATATACACTCTTTTAGTCTTCGTCCCGAGTGAGTGAGAGCAATTTTTTCACTGGATCTTATTTTTTTTAAAATTTCCTAGAAGCATTGTTTGTGTGTGTCTGTGCTGGTTTCTACATTCTTTTGTAAATCGAAATCTCAAACACTTCAGAAATCAACGTCTGGTTTGGTGTTTAGTAGGTGGTTTATGAGTATTTAACAAAATAATTTACTCATTTACTGTCGCAACGTTTCACGGCATAAAAAAAATATTGTCATAGGCTAACGATTGCATTTTCTAGTCATTGAATATTATTTGGTGATTTTATCAAGGACAATAATTACTTCCTCAGTTAAAATATCTGGATATATTTCAGTAGATAAATCATACTTGCAATTATACTCTTCATCCTTCAATTCCTCCTCATCGTTCCCGTAAAGAGACTTTCTTCATATGAAAATACTATTGTACTATATCTATTAAATACCGTGCATCTTAAAGTACTTAAATATCTCATTTCTTCATCATAACTACAATAATGCTCCATTGCATAAGAAATATTTCAAAGTGTTCTCATGCATTTCGAACTGTAACGGTGAATCACGCACTGGGTACGACATACCCGAAGTAATGGTATAAAAAAATACATATTTAGAATTCGCCTACACGCTAAGGCCCCTTTAAAGGATAAGATTTCAAGGTCAGCTGCACGAGAAACTATTCATTTTCTGAAAAAGGTTTAATTGGAATCTTGAAAAATTTAGAGAGGCCGTGAGTATAACATACCCTGCGTGAGCAGTGCCGAGTTAATATCATTAACAGCACACTATAGGTTTATCGGAAGCAACTTTGCATTTTTAAACTGTATTTCCTCATTTTCTTGATCGTAACAAGTCGATAAAGTTTTCTCTAACTTTCTTACCATAGATTCTTACATAAGATTTTTGAAATCTTGTTTAGTACAGTCTTTGATAAAATGGTCTCGAACTACAAATCCTTTGTCGATGTATTAACAATTTATCAATAGATTATTCAAGAACTAAACCATAATCTAGGGAATTAGAAAGATGTTTTCATAAAAGATATACTAATAGTTTTCTCACATTTATTATTTAGGAGAAGGAAGGCTTAGGGGTTTTAATTGTAACATTTCTTAAAACATCCCCCCATCATTGGGTGAATCAATAGAATTATATTAAGATTAAATGAACGATTCACTATCGTATGTTTTCGTGGGATGATTTCTGGCTTTCATTCAAGCAAGTGGCAAGCTGATGCAAACTAGTGGTTGAAAGTTTCGAATTTCATGGTTGAAGATGCACGAGCCATGTCATGGATTATAATTCGAATTCCAACAAATACCCCTTGCAGAATAATTGGAAACGAAGCAAACTGAATGCAGCTGGGCTCTCAAATCATTTCACGGAATGGAAAGGATATAAGGAGAACGAAGTATAAGCTCAAATGTCACCAAATATGGTTCGAAATTATGAGTTCCTGGCTTAATATTTATTTCGAGTTCTAATACGGCGTTACCATAATAAGATTAATTTTTCTTAAGATGCTTTCGAAGCTTCCATTCTTTGAATAGTTTATTTGTCTAATTTTGAATAATTCAGGCCAGTAAGTAATATTTGGGAGAAATTGAACTGTGGTAGATATGCAACAAACATCTTAACATGCTAAAAACGTTGAAAATTAGTTTAAAAAAGACATAAAAGGCAATAAAAATACATTACAGTAACATGTACTTATTTTAATATTTTAGTATAAATTGACTGTAAGTTAGTTAATATTTAGTACCACTGTATATTTAATACTAATTATTGGTTAAATATACATAAGTATTTTAATACATGTAAAATTTGAAGTTAACTGTATTTCTGAAAATGTTTCCATCGAATCTAGGAGATGTTTAAACTGAATAAAAGAGTTCTTGCGCGCCTGCAATATGACATTTGTTGTGTATCTGACAACTCTGTCTAGCCAAAGATAATTAACATCTCTATTACGTGCTTGCGCGTCGGACAGATCATCTTAGCATCATACGTATTTTATCTTCTATTGGTAGATAAAAGGATTTCAAATAGTGATATGTTAATAGAATTTAAAGTTGGCAAGCATGCTCTTTTGTTGAGGTGAGGTGTATTTTGAACGGATTTTAAGGAAATCAACTTCCAACAAAAGTTACGGAGGTATTATAGCCGGGGTGGGTATTAAGTAGAATGCGATCAACCGGTGAATGCCAAGACATTTTGGGGTGATCACCTTTACTAAGAGCTAAGACGCGCATATTAAAAAAACACATATTCGTATTTATGAAACATTTATTCTAGCTAAATTGGAGAATCTTCTCTCAATCGATACGTCTGTGTTTACTAAAGCAAATGATTCGTTAAATGTGTGTATAACACATGTACCTTCATGACGCTTACCACGCTCGCTGCCACTTTAGAGGAAAAGTGATCACTGCAATGCTAGCACCGTAGAATTGATCCAACGCGAAGAAAATGAATCTGAATAAGGGGAATTGTAGTATCATGCAGATGTTCGTTGGTTAAATCGGAGTATTTTTATCGTGAATACGTCTTTAAAATTGCTTCCATAATGGGAGGTAATTAAAAAAAACGAATAATAACGAAATCGGGGGATACAATTTGATACTGCAGCTACATATCTATCATCTCCATTCAAAATTTAATTACACCACTGGATATCTAAAAGATCAAAGAATTCATTTTCTCTAAGTAAGGACTGTGACATTGCGCTGTGGAGGAGGGGGAAGTGCCACCCTTTTGAGGTCATTTTGCTGTGCATCAAGATTTTCATTTAGTATAAGTTTTGACTCAGAGAAGCTAACATTCGCTTTAGTTTCAATCATCAGCTTTCATCAAAATCTATCAGATGCATGTAAAACATAAGTGTAAAACAGTGACAGTGAATATGCTAAGGTGTTAGAATAAAAAAAGTATTATATCAAAGATATATAACGTCGGCCTATACGCGTCAAAAAGCCAAATCCAAATATAGAGATTGTATACGGTTGGAAAGGGCTTCTCAAGAGGAATTGAATAGCACCAATAAAACACCATATGACCGAGTCAAGCAGTACCTGGAACGTAAAAGAATGAATGCAGTCAAGTGGATCAACGATGGTGCCAGTATATCTGCAGCTGTGGCAGTTAAAATTATGCGTGTATGATGAAATCGCTTTTATATTGACAATGGATCGATTGTGTACGATCACCGTTTATGAAGACACATTGGGCAGCAGCTAGTGCACGCTTCACTATGACGTTTGTCAGCAATCCATTCGGACACAAGTGTGATTGCCTATGGTTTCTAATACCTTCTAATACTATGGTTTAATAATACTTTCCCTGAAGAGCTAGCGGTTGACTTAAAATTGTGCGCTACGTGTAAAAACTCACTAGACTCGGACCAAGTGCCCACGTTTTCACGTTCGAAAGGATTTGTGCATCCACCTAAGCAACACGGGTTACCGAATTTGATCCGATTAGGGCACGTCTTGTATCATCGGACTGTTATTCATACAGATACTTCAGTTGCGTTATGACGGCAGCTATAGTATCATCTGACAAGTCATTAATATACCCTTGGATACAATGGTGCAGCAGCTGCCACGTCAATTTTTTGTAATCATTCATTGACCTACAACAAGAGGTAAAAGATGTTTTAGAATCACAAGATGAAACGTACGTTGAACTTAGTGATGACATTTGGTTGATGGATTTAGCTTCTTAATGAATCGAACTTACAACTGCAAGGGGAAAATGAAACGATTGTAGAATTGATTAGATTTGTTAATAATTTCAAAAAAAACAAGTTAAAGATAATATCTTCTTAGCTAAAAAGAAGGGGATAAAAAAATTCAAAAATATTTCTGAAGAGTTAAATACGGAGATACAATAAACAAAGAGAAATATTATGATGAAATAATAAAACTTTACTCCGAATTTTTTAGATACGTTTTCAAGAATTTATTATACCAATAGTTGCAGTCATATATTATTCGTTTGGAAATGTTGTGAAAGAAATAACTGAGAAAATATAAATTTCATTTTATCTTTATCTTATGGAGAAAAAATCAAGTTTTTCTCTCTTTCAAAATGGCATAATTTTAAACGCCCGTAGCTGAGAAGCTAAGAATAACTTTTGGAATCTAGTAGATGAAATAAAGTTTCGCGTAATTTTTTTTTAAAAAAATATATTTTATTTAACATCATACTTTTGATGTACCTACATGTGTAAATATGCATTTTCAAAGATGAATATAATTATGACAACGCATCGTTACCATTTAGCAGTCGGTCATTTAGAATCCAGTGCAAGATTAGCAGGTAGTAATTTTATACCGATTTTTTCTAAAATGAACCAATATTGATGCGGTTTTATGTGAAAAGAGTTTTTTAATCGTTCTGTACAAATTTCTTGCCATTATAATGTATCGAAATTTTGTACTAAAAAGTTCATACTTTGCTCTTTTCGAATCAGGGATTTAAAATATAAAATATAAATATATTGTTTGCCATTTTTCAAAAAATACTCGAAATTCTAACTAACCATTGAATTATTTTCTTATTTATAAACATAATCACGCGAAACTTTTTTTCCAAGTATTAAACGTTGTTATCTAAGTTTTGTACAAATATTGAAACATTGCTTACAAATTACGGATTTTAAAACACATTTTGTGTTTTTCGTCTTATACCTTTTTACAAGAAATCCTTTATACATACATAAATAAGTATTTGTTTTCTTATATTTTTTGTTTAAAAATTACTGTAATTTAATATCTATGAGGGAAATTTGGAGAGTATATTTCTAAAGCGTCAAAAACTGGTTATCTCCCCAAATAACACTTCATGCCTTAGATCTTTTAACAAAGAAGTTGACTATAAAAACCAAAAATCACTAAATTTCAGGGCATGTATTTAGTAATGTTTTCTTAAATTGGATTTTGTTTCTGGTAGAGCACTGGGAACGACTAAGTATGATACAACCATTGATGCAATGTTTTCACGATTCGTGAATCACATATCTATCGACGTTCACGTATCATACTATAGTTACCACAAGCGTCTATTTACAGTAATTAATAATAGCGAGAGAATGCAATTAATACTCACAGTGATATTAACCCAGTGCTTCTCAAACTTTTAATATTTGTGACCCAATTTTCAATCATAATTTTCTCACCCCCCTTTAATATCAATGTATTCGAATACAATAATAATAATTGACTTTTATGCTAAAACTGCAATTTGACCTGTATTATTAACTGTACAAATTTTCCAGATAACTGTTAAATTTTGTATATATTACTTTTTAAGTAATAGACATATTAAATAAGTTACTTTCAAGTAATTGGATACATATTATATACTACTTTTAATTTTTAAATTGTAACAGATTGCAATAAATATGCATCATATGTTTTATTTTTTACTAAATCAGAATGTTTCTTATTTTGCATCCTTTCAGTTAATGAGTAATTTTTTTCAGAAAAATAATTTTTTTTTGTCTTCGACATGCTTTAAAGGGACGAGCCCACACTTTGAGAAGCGCTGTATTATAAGTGAAGTAAATCAACCTTCTTAACAATGCACTCATGTACTATGAGTAACATGCAATATGTATAATTCATGTATATTGTATATATATATATATATATATATATATATATATATATATATATATATATATATAATTAGATTTGTCACATAATGAAATTAGTAATCGTATTATTGCTATTTATAAAAAATTAGGTTATTGTATTCCTAAAATTAAGTATCTATATATTTTTTTAACTCCAAAATTCCATAAAAGTCCGGTTAAATTTAGAACTGTGACAAATGGTTTTAGAACATATATTACTACTGCAGGCAAATTACTTCATAATATTATACAAAACTTTATTAATCAACAATGTAATAAAGCTATAATTAAAAATAGTAAAGAGATTATAGATTTTTTTAATAATAGAAATATTTATTTAGTTCATAGTTATGACTTTGAAGATCTTTTTCAATTCCATTGATTTATATGATATTATTAAAGTAATTTTAGAAAACCACAGTATGTATAACCTTAATATTAATTTTAACAAATTTAAAACTCTCATAGATTTTGTCTTAAAAGAAAATTACATCAATTTTAATGGTTCTTTTATATAAACAAGAGAAAGGACTCCCACAAGGGGGCCCAGCTAGTAATAGTTTGGCTAATCTTTATTTACATTTTATGAATATAATTATGTTATTAATAATGACTACTACATTTTTAGATATATTGATGATTTAATTATTTTTGTTAAAAATGATAATTTAAATCCCATTATTAATTTTTATCCGACTTACTTAAACTTAGTTAAAATAAATAATAATCCAATCAAAACAAATTACCTAGATGTATCACTGTATATTAAGGATTTGAAACTACATAGTAATATTTATGATAAAAGAGATGTCTTTAATTTTAATATCATCAAAGTGCCTTACTGGAATTCTAATTTATCAATATCTATATATAGAAATATTATTTTTAACTATATTTATCGCAATAATGCATTAGTTAGCGATACAGCTAATATTTTTTTAAATCTTAAAAAAAAATTTTAATCACTGTATTGAACATGGATATCCTGTTAACTTTCTTTGTAATTATATTTATAATGGGTTTTTATGATACAATTTATATTACTGTAATTATTTACTATTTTTATGTTTTGTATTTTTTTTTAATTGAGACAATATCTATTTTATCCTACAATTATTAAATAGATGGCGCCACATGCTTATTCTCTAAATTTTTTTAAATATCTATTTCTTTGAGTTTCTTTTATATTTTAAGCTAATTTTATATAATTTTTATTTTTATGATTTTTTAAAAGTATATAAATATATATATATATATATATTTCTTATTATCGTATATCGTATCGCAATTAACTTTATGCGGTACTGCTCTCCTTATTTGGCGGGAACATGTTACTGCACTCTTGGCCATCGCTTTACTCAGATTTAGTAGGTTATGTTTATGTTCCTATATTATTTAGTTTTATGATTTTTAATATTTAATTATACATTTATAACTCTTTCCTTTCCTCTTGGTACATAGTATGACAAATTACAGGTGAAGGTTGGCGCCGCAAAACTTGTTTAAACCTGCAATCCTGGTTTCTAAGGCCAGGAATTTGTCTTTATACTATGTACCTCCTTCCTACTTTTAGTTATCTTAGGTATATAACTATATGTCTATTTTTATATTTTTGTTTTTGTATTTATGTATATGTATATATATGTATAAATTTATTTATATGTGTATGTATATGTATATGATTATATTTTGCAAAAATTCTTTTATTGGATTATATATATATATATATATATATATATAGTATAATAAAATAAAAGTGAAGAAGTACTAGAAGCTACAGTGCTAAAGAAGTAAGAAATTGGAATTCAGCACACACAACAAATGTAGATACAAAAAAATCTTTGGACTAAACTGGAGACCTATTATGATTTCTAAAGCTGTCGCTGAATTAGGTCAGTGAATTAGGGTTAGCAATGCTTTGTGGACCCAACCTTCCCCGTACAGCAGAAATTTTCGACATAATAGAAAAAAAGAGAGAGAGCCAAGTTGCAAAGTTAAGCCTAATACAACACGTGGATGAAGAACCCCACAAAATAGTAAAAAGAAACCGAGAGCAGAGAACAACAATGAATCCCTCAAGGAGAGGAACATATATATACATATTATATATTATGTATGCATATATATATATATATATATATATATACATATTATATACATATTATATATTATATATATACATACATATATATATATATAATCCATAAATATATAAAAATAGCTATAAAACATAAGCATGGCTGCTAGTCAAGATAGGAAATATTAGGCACAGTAGTACAATAACAAACTCCTGGCCTTAGGAACCATGATTGCAGGTTTAAACAAGTTTGAGGTCTAGCCAACCTTCACTTGTAATTTGCCTGTACACTGAGCCAAAAGGAAAGGAAAGAATAATATTATGAAAAATTTAAATATTACAAATAATATACACTATAGCATTAAAACATAACGATAAAATTATAGCCTGCTAATATTTAGTAGTATATATTTAACATCAATGCAATAAAGTAGATAGTAAGACTTACTTCGTCAGCATAGCAACATGTTATGTTTATATATATATATATATATATATATATATAAACATAATATATATATAAATATATAAACATAAAATACACACACACACACACACATATATATATATATAAACATAATATATATATATATATATATATATATATATATATATATATATATATATATAAACATAAAACACACGCATATATATATATATATATGAGTGTGTGAAATAATTCCCAGTAATTTAATCTTTAATAGCTCTTGATTTATTTATGGTCCAGTCCCTTAGGACAACCGTTTAATTATTTGAATTAGTTACCCACCTAACGAGGACTTCTGGAACTACATCCATCCACTCCCCAAATCATGTGATGTCTCGCTGGGTATAAATGCCGAGATCATTGGAAATCCCTCTCTCTTCTCTCATCTGCCTGTGTCTTTAATCATGTAGCCATTTGCATTGTGTAGGGATGTAGTTTCTTTGTTCTGTGTAGTGTCATCCATTCTGTATGTCTATAAAATACCTATGTGTTTCAAGATGTACATTAAACTGGATTTACTAATCACAAGACTGCCTCGTCAATAACATTGAATACGCAACATCAACCAGCATAGAATATGTATCTGATATACAGTAATCACTCACCACCAGCTACGCCCTGTCCTTTCGTTATAGTACCATGCATTTACCACAATATTATATATATATATATATATATATATATATATATATATTATAGAATCAATGTGAAAATTAGTTTTACCTAATTCCAATAATGAAAATGTTAAAATGCTTAATAATTACATCCCAATGCCTGATCTTAAAAGACCTAGGAGAATACTCCTAGATTCGTATAATCCCTAACAATTAATTTAGTCACTCACCGAGTGGAGAGTGAAGACTTTCATTGCTAAATTTTCTCTTTATTTTATTTTCCAAATGCATTTTGTTTATTATAATTTCTTTTAACTTCTTAACTTTTTTACTTAATTGCAACCCCCGCACAGGGCAGATTTCTAGACCTCTCCTTTGATTTGTACCAACGCATCAGTGCAACCAATAGAGAGCCTACTTTCACAGTGCCACTGACCAATCACAACAGTGCCATTCAGACTATTCAGGACTTTACCGCCGAAACCGTATGCAAGAAAAACTCAGATTCTGTAGCCACGCCTCCTTGCCACGTATTACCAACCAATCAGGACACTCACTCCCAGGCAGGCCCACCCACATCAGGCCACATACACTATCTAGATATGGGATGGAGGAACGCTTCGCGTTCCGTTTCCCAGTGACGCCCAGCATCATCATCAATGTGAAAATTATGAATAGAATAAAGAAAATACATACATGGTTTCAGTATTATATGAAATGCGTTTATTTACCCTCTGTTTTTGCCGACTAGGTAATCAAAGACAATCATACTTAAGGAGTAAACTCCTGTCATGCGTCGGAGTCGACACACACATTTTTTTTATTGTTTTGTAAGGAAGTACACACACACATATTCTGTATTTATTGTTGCTATAATTCAAATATGGCCAGTTGGGTGGCATAGTTGGTTTGGCGCTGGTCTTGTACACCCAAGTCTGCGAGTTCAACTACGGCTCAAGTTGATAGATTTTTGTGATGGAAAAAATCGACAGCATCAGTGTCGTTTGATTATGCGGCATTTTAAAGATTCCTAGAGTACCTTTTTGGCTTAGGTGCTCTCAGGAAAATTAAGTACCTAGTTCCATTTCTTATCGTCAGAACTCAGTTGCGTCCCTCTAAGGGTTAAAACTGGGCTTTAAAGTTACATTGTGGAAATTGGCATCTATCTATATGGCGCCACTCTAAATAGTGATACCCTCTCTCGAGGGATGTAATAGGTATGCAATGGTCATTACCAATCCACAGTCTCATTTGAAAGAAAAAAAATAAATATTGTTGATATTTTTTCATTTCACCTCACCTACGCCACTGGGTAAATCGTAACACCTTGAAAAAATTAGAAATTTACCGTATTTAGTAAAAAACTGTCCCACCCTGAGTTAAGGGGTTTAATGTCAGGAATAAAAGAAAAGAATTTTCCCGAGTACTAACTTTCCTACATTTATGTTTCCAAATGATTTTCCAATTGCATCACAACATCTTTATCGCATTTATTTGCTTCTTCATTAATAACCAGTAACAGAGATAAAAAGAATAATCGAAATTTTATTTAGATAATATTTCTCTCCAAAAAATAATCCGTTTTGAAACTTTCCACCATTGTTATCTACCATCATTCCTACACCTTTTGGAAGCATGCCAATTGAATTCTAAGCAGGACTTAATCTTTAATAAAAAAAAATTCTGAAGCGTATCTGAAATATCTCCAGAAAAGCCTCTTCCACACAATCTTCGGAGGATTAAAGAACAATTATGATAATCAGTAACTATTCTTAGAAAATCTACCGGAATTCAAAAGAATAATAAATCAGTTGGACACAAAACAGCGCTATTAATTACATCTTAACCCTCATAATTCACACAGTTGACAAATCATTTATCAAAGATTTTCGCATTCTTGGTATTGAATCATTTGGTGGTCTCCATTGAAATTTGTTTATGACAGATTTTACGTTCTTTTTTTGATTTGATGTATTGGATATTCTGCCTAATCTGCTTTCAAAACGATGAATATTTTGCATAATCGCCGTTCTTGTGTAAATTTGACGTGTTGGGTAATCATATTTGATGTGATGCATATAAATGATTCTTTGCTGCTAATAACTCTATAGATACTTGTTGAAAAAGTAAATAGTCATTACACCAGTACATCTCAAAGTTTCAATATTCGCTACCCAATATTCAATCATAATTTTCATCGCGCTCCTCCCCTTCATACAATAACAATGTATTGAACTCAAACATTGGCGCACACAAGGGGGGGAGGTCACAGGGTCAGTACCCCCCAAGCCCTTGATTTTCCCGATGGATTACAGTTCTAAGTTTATAGTACGCAAAATTTAATTAAGTATTTGTTATTAATGATTAATTTTATTAACTAATGCTAATTATTTATTCAATAATTAGTTTTTTACTGTGTTTTATTCCCGAATATCGACAAAATCAAAAGGGCATGATACAAGAATGGTGAACTTTCGACCCCGGACTCTCCCCCCTCTTGAAAAATTCCTGTGTGCGCTACTGAACTCAATAATACTATACTTCGACGCTAAAATTACAATACGACCTTAACCTCTTAAGTTACACCGCCGTATAAAAACGTCTCTCTCAGTCAAAGCGTTAATTTCCCCGGACGTATATATACGTTTTTCCGAAGTACGACCTTTTTTCTAAACTGCTATCCATATAATTATTCCGAAGGCTTTGGAATGCACGATAACCGGTTTGCGAAGGATTTACTTAGTTCAGATTATTTGCTCTTCTTTACTCTCCCCCCACCATCCCAATACACCACATACTCTCATTTACGTAGAAAATGAATTTCATAAATTCTAATCGGCAGTTAAAGTTAATTATAAGCCCTTACAATTATAAAGGTACGTGTTAATTCTTGTATATAATTTTATATATGACAATCCTATGGCGGGAGAGGGTCACTGAATATTATTAAACTTGCTCTTATCTTAGTATTGTGAAATTAATTATAAAATACATTGTGTAGCATTGATCCATTGATAAGTGTAGTATATCAGTGTAAATGTGTATTTTATTTCTTATTATGTCAGAATATATTGTTTGTTTGCTTACACTTTCAGTAAATTAATAATTTTTTTTTTTTGTTACTCAAGTCATCCGAAGTAACAGATTGAGATGGCTCGGCCACATCTGGAGAAGCCCTGAAAACAACCAGACGAGAGCGTACACATTTAAGAATCCTATGGGATCTCGAACAAGAGGAAGACCACCAACAAGGTGGATAGATGATGTTGAAAACGACTTAAAAACTCTAAGTATTAAAAACTGGCAGAGAGTTGCTGCGTATCGTTGGAATTGGAAGAAGCGAGCTGTGGATGGAGTCAAGACTTGTAATAGGTTGTTACGCTTATAAAGAAGAAGAAGAATTATTTAAAATAATTTTTGTTTTCGACATTTCAATATACCCGCCCCCACCTCGAAGAGTTGACACGCCCCCCAAAGGGGGCGTCCCCAGTTTGAGAAACGCTGCCTTACACGGTAGGTAAATGCACCCAACAGTTTTTACACGGTAGATACGTTCCTTAGAAAATCGTGAAAACAAATCGTGCAAAAATACATGCGACCTATGTTTAATTTAGAGAGATATGTTCTATAATTTTAAAAAAATCGTGCAAGATGTTAATTTTCCACATATTTTTCAAAAAAATCATGCAAAAAAGTAATAATGAAATGCATGTTATTTATGAAACAAAAATAATTCATTTTAATACAAAAAATATACTAAAATTACTGTGCAATCAAAATTAAGTCCAAAAAAAAAAAAAAAAGTACATACAACATATCAGAATTCAACTTGAAATCAGAAATAAAATTACTAACAATCACGTTTTTTCGCGAACAGGATAAAAAAATGCTGTTATCAGCAGATGTGTCAGGCTTTGATTCAAATGAAGAATTTCGTTCATTATTAAAAAATCCTCTGTTGGTTTTTCTTTGTTGTTATAAATCTGTTATTAGGGCTATATTTTTGATTTCTCAAATTCCTTGTATAGTTCTTGATATCCTGCTGCATGCAACTAAACAATTCGTCGTAATTTTAATGTACACTCTATGTTAGGATCCTGAGTTGAAAATGATGCACCATGCTTGTAGCAAATTTCAAGTCGTCGCGAATTTAATGAGCTGCTTGCAGCTGAATTTCATATTCGACCTCAAAATAATCAACTTCCTTATTATCATTAAGTGTCATAAATTCTATCAAATCGTCCTCATACAAAGTGCATGAATCCCCAAACTTTTTGGGGGGACTCGTTCCGGAACAAAAAATTCGTGTAAAAAATGTTCTTAAATTCACGTACCGTGTTATTTCAAAATCGTGTAAAAAAAAAAGACCGCGTAAAAAGGATTTGGGTATATATCTAAAAGTTCTATTTATTTCGACTTGGAAAAAATCTACTTGAATTAACAGAAAACATTTGCTTTCTCTCGAAAATTGCTTCGTCAATATATTATACGAGAAAACGCCGCCAAGACGAGATAGTGGTTAGTGACGTTGACTACTTTACCCAAAGAGCCCGGTTTCAGATTCCGCAGAAGGCAAGGACGTTTGTAAGATTGTAG
>BMAU01005216.1:0-152500 GCA_019973935.1 Trichonephila clavipes
GATGCCTCTAAGACGTAACCGGCGGCAGTACGAGCAGCTGACGGACTTTGATAGGGGCCGTATAATAGGCCTCAGAGAAGCGAGGTTGGTCGAATAGACGTATCGGCCGCCACCTCGGTCGGAGCGATATGGTAGTTGCTCGGTGTTGGCAACAGTGGATCACAGAAGGTAGAGTGTACCGTCGCGGAGGGTCAGGACGTCCCAGGAACACAAATGATCGCGAGGATCGTGCAATCAGAAGAGTGGCCACTTCGGCACCAACAACGTCGCTAGCATCGATTCAACGCCACTTACCTCCTTCCAGACATCCAGTGCCATCAAGAGAAACCATAAGGAGACGACTGACCGAAGTTGGCTTTGAGGAGCCGACGTCCGCTAAGACGCTTACCACTGACCCCACATCATAGGCAGTGTCGACTGGATTTTTGCCGACCTCGGGCAACTTGGAGTGTGACAGACTGGAGACGTGTCATCTTCAGTGATGAATCCCGATTCAGTCTTGACAGTGTGGGAGCAATTTCTGGGACACACGATCATCTTTAGTGGTCCTTCAAGGCACTTTGACAGCTCGCAGATACGTGGACGATATTTTAACGCCGATTGTGCTACCCATGCTATCAAGTCGCCCAGGTGCCATTTATCAACAGGATAATGCTCGTCCACATACTGCAAAGGACTCTCCCAACAATGTCTTCATGATACGACGTCCTTACCATGGCCTGCCAGGTCACCAGATCTTTCGCCAATAGAGCATGTCTGGGACGCGCTGGGAAGGCAACTGCAGCCGTCTCGAGATACAGGAGAATTAACTGCGCAGATGCAAAGACTATGGCAGGATCTTCCACAGGGAGAAATAAGTGATCTAATTGAATCGATGCCACGCCGAATTTCGGCTTGTATAGCTGCCAGAGGTGGCTTTACTACTTACTGATTTTTAACCTTTTGCAAGCTGTAACCGCTTAATAAAATGATATTTTGTTCTGAATTTTTAATCATTTGTTTATTTTCATATACACTATATGCATACCAAATTTCGTGAATGTAGCTCAATTTCTTCTGGGTGCATATATTTTTTTGCGACAGAGTGTATTAAAAATAATACAGTTATTCTTCATCGGAATTTTATATTATTGTTCATTGTTTAACATCAATTATAAATACTAATTCTATGAGGCTTAAAATTACCATTCGATTAAAACTAATTATAATTTGAGCAACCATTTTATAAAAATCATTTTACATTTTTGTAAACATTGTCGAGAATTTGGCTTTGCTCTCTTTACAATTCAGCTATTATATCAATAATGTTTTATTTTCTTATAAATGAACTCGTGCAAAGAGCGGTCACTTCAGCCGGTATACTTTTAAAATATCAGTGCTGCACAGATTATTTTTATAACTAATTAATTAATTCTAAATTAAGAACAAGTTTAATAAGTATTAACGACTTCCATGGGCTTGTCTTGCAAAGCAAAGTTTTTATAAGGAATGCTTATGATTAGAAATTGACCCTCTGAGTTCTTTTTCTATATTTAGCAGATATCTATATTTTGTCTTCTAAGCAGCTACCACATTTTGCAATATGTTCAATTTAAAAATTAGAGAAAGGAAAAAGTAACATAATAATTATCCTATTATTTTATTTATTTATTTATTTTGCTTAAAAGTAGTATGCACAATTTAATACTTATGTTATTAATTTGTATGGTTCATAATTAAAATTGCGTATTGCAGCTTTTGAGTCAAAGTGCATTATTATTGCATTCAGTACATTATTAATGTATAAGGGGGAGGGCGTGATAAAAATTGGGATAGAAAAGGGGGAATCAGTATTGAAAGTTTGAGAAGCACTGACTTAACAAATAAAGTATTTTGAAATGCAAGGTAAATATATTGATGATTGATATTTAGTTTACGAATGTCACACACTATACATAGCACTTATGTTATTAGTGCGCGTTAACTCTCAAATGTTTCAACTTCATAGTTAAAACCTTTCAGTGCGAGTGAGTGAGTAAATATTAACGTCACACACTTTCGCTACACGCGGGCTTTGGCTATGGACCACGTAATTTTGAACCATTATCAAGTGACGTGGACGACACCTGAGTTAGTTTTTTTTTAGTTTTATGTCGTGAATTAAAAAAAAAATATTGCATTATATTAGTAAAAAGATTTGAAACATTTTGTGTATAACATGCAAAGAAATGAGAAGTAAAGTAATTCGTAATAATATCTGCAGGAGTAGCAAAAGGTTCCATATACTAGATCATTTTCTTCAATCCATAACAAGAAGTCACACTTGTAACACTAGAAAGAAACCATAACATTTCAAAGATGAATCGTGATTTAGTTGCTTTATTTCACCTAAAGAAACATCCTTAAGATATTGTGAATAATTTAAAGTCAAATCCATTCTCAGCACGACATGTACTATTTTGGCAGAAGTATATAATGAGTATAAGCTTAATATAATTTATCATGAAATTATATTATAATACATCTAAAATCAATGCAAAATATATTAATTTGAAAGTTTTGTTATTATTTTTAGTAAATCGTTCGTGACGTAAAAATTAATTTAATACTTCAAAGAATAATCGTGCTGAATTACTTCCTACTGCTTTTATATTTTGTTCCTAACTTTATTTCCTAATAATTCTATTATACTTCTCTAAATGTTATAATAATATTATAATGATTCCATAATTTATCCAATAAGTTCAATTACAGAAATTAGTTCAAATAATTATGTCGGAACCAAAACAAGTTGCAGCTTTTAGTTTTGAATGAAAATATTCTTAGAAAAGTCCATAAACTAGACATAAAAAAGTATCTGTTGGGTATGATACAGTATGTATGATTAAACTTCCTTTTATTTTGCTGTTGGCCTAATTGAGACACATTGAGAAGACGCCTGCTTAAACATTGCAGGAGAATTTGAGTTACAAATTATTACGCTTGTTCGATTTACTTTAGTTATATTTCTCAAGGTAGAAACTCTACAAACATGGTTGCAATATAAAAATAAATATTTAACTCTTTCTGTTTGCTAAAGTCTGGCTTAATATTAGCTTCTTTGATGTTTACCGAGGCAATATCATTGCTCTTTGCTGGCCTGTTGCAGTATAAAATTAAGTTGAATAAGCAAGAAAATTCATGTGAAGAGAAGTATGTTAATTATTTAATGTAACAAACACACACATTACTTAAATACTATAAATGAAGTCCGCATTACTCTGAAATTGCATACTTAATTTTCTGAAATGAATTTTGCTGATTTATACATAACAAAATCAACAAATACTTATCATTTAGAAGTCTATATTTTTTGCATTTGTATAAGAACTTTTAATATAAAAAATGACACATTTTACAAGAAAGTAGCATTCATTTGAAAAACAAGTTATCTTATCAATGAGATTATCCTTTTTTCCTATGTTTTATAATGCATTTTTATAAGTAAAAAAAAGTTTGGATTCCAAGAATAAAAACAAATATAATTATTAAAGTAATCTCTTCCATGTGCAATTTAATCAAAAATACCCTATTTGTTTCTTCAAATGTAACTATTTTGGCAGAAGTAGAAATTATAACCGATTTTTAATAAAATACGAAGAAACATACTTTATGCTTCATTTTTTCCAATAAATGATTTGAATTCCCATAGTTTTCTCTAAGATGCCTGTTTTGCTTGATCTTTTTCCATTAAGTGCCATTAAAATATGTGTAGATTTTCTAATAATTAGTTTTACATTTAAATTTAAATTTTGAAAGAAAATGTATGCACATATATTTTATTTTCCTGAAAGTAATACAAATGCCAGTATTTGAAACTAGGGGTAAAAAGTCTTGAGAAATAATTCGTTTTTATTTCAACAAAATATAATCAAACTTGATAACGAGTGGAGAAAGAAAACAAGAAATTGTTCAATGAGTTTACAATTATATAGCATTACCCTTTTAAAAAGCGTCCAACCGTAACTTGAGTTGTAGAAAATTTTGAACTTGTTAATTCTTGATTTACCGTAACGAGCTGTTTAAATGGTTTCTTTTTGAATAATTGTCTGGAAACGACCAATGTACACGATATGTTTATTATATAAGTTTGAGGCACAAATGATTTTTACGTACATTAAATTGATTATAAATACACATGATTTACTTTTTAGTCAAATTTAAGGAAAGAAGAAAAATGATGAATTTTAGTTTATGTAAATAATGAAATCATCGAGAGCTCACACGTCATCTTGTTGGTGCAGTGTGGAAGAAAGGACAGGAAATACCAGTCTAGGTATCATCCTCTTCACTTGACCATGGTTCAAATTTACGAGTTCCGTCACGTTCAAGAAGTTGAATAGAATGACGTTAATACACTCATGATCTGATTGAATGTTGTAAAGCTTGCTACATAAGCAACATGGGTGTTGTGTGTGTTTGTGTGGTTTACAGTTTTTTTTTCTTTTTTTTTCAAATCCAAATGAAGTACCGCGTTCCAATAAACTAAGAAATGATTGTGTTTGAATTTTTTAAACATTTATTTTTTCTTCAACACAGAAAAAGATTCTCCTGTTTTTTACTTATTTCATTTCTTTTATTTTCTCCATTTCTGTAGCAATGTAATTTTTAATACTTATACAACACATATAACACAGATATTTTTCATGTGCATTTTCTTTGTTAATTTTGAGTCCAGAATTAAAATGTTTCACCTCAGGATTCCGAACTGTTGAATAATTTGAATTGTCGGACGGGAAAAAAGGAGTGGCCCTTTCAGAAAATTAGAGCTTTAGTTTTAGATGTCACAATTGCAGAAGGCTTGGAGAAGAAGCCAAGGCTCTATTTTTTTAAAAAAAACTCGTTTTACGATCTTTCTTGCATTTGTTGGTTTGTTTCCGATTGCGTGCGAATGGCTACGTCATCTGCAAAGTTAAGACTTTTAGACTGCAAGAAAAATAATTTATATATTAATATTGAAGGTGCAATTTTTTGAGGCACATATTCCTAATGATTCCAAGATATTGGGAAAAAAACGTTTTATAAATTTATGGATGAGATAACTGTGTTAAAGACATTCAAAAGTTTTCTTAAAACTAAGAAAAACGCTGGCACATAATTAGTCTGAAATTGTATCCCGAGAGGTTATTGACGACTCAAAAAGAATACGCACTACTGTTTTGCACCCTCATACTGATTAGATGACAGACAGAATACTGTTAGTTTGAGTTCGAGGATTCATGTGCTTAAAATGCGCTCTAATATTTTAGTAATGTTCTTAAGAAGACTAACTGGCAGGATGCTAGTTTTACTGATTGAGAAGGACTTAGATTAGGTTTGGGTAACAAAATATTAGCAACATGTTTCCAGTTATTAAATAATTAAATTCAGTGGCTGTGATAATTGGGAACAATTTAAAAAGGCTTTGTTACTAATATCTACTTGCACCAGGTGACTCCATTTTTGTTAACTGTGAATAAGTTCCAAAGTTTTAATAAATGTGTTGAAAAAATGTTGAGGGATATAACATACTCGATTCCAATGTACTTTCTCAGCAATCAACCGAATCTCGCATCTTACGGGCAATCATAATCTTCTAACCAAGGGTCAACAACCTTGTAGCCATGGAGTGCAAAATCCATCTACTAATTTGATTCAGGGTGCCGAAATAGAATGAACTGTTTTTAAAAGTTCGATTCCCGTGGTAATGCGCGTCCCGTGTATCCTAATGTTCAATATAAGAGACTTGTGGCTGACATGTCCTGAGTTCAATCATAGTAACGTTGAATACCAGTCGTATAGAGGGAGTAGATGCACGTTAAATAAGTAGAGGCTCAACTGTCCCCCTTTTGGCGTTGTTTTGGAGCGAGGAGGGGGAGTGAGAGCTCAAGTGTCATCCTCGTCAATTGATAATGGATCAAAATTATGAGGTTCGTGGCCAAAGGCCTTCGTGTAGCTGAATAGCGCGTCGTTAATATTCACTTTCATGATGATACATGCAGATTTAGAGAATAAAGGTCAAGAACATCGACTTAGAATGTCATTATACATTGACTTTGCATCATTCAAGTATTTATTGACATAAAAATAAACAACATAAAATATAGCTATTCTTCTAACACAAATAAAAAATAAAATTATTCATATATTATGTATATTTTAATCACACAAATATATGTATGCTATGCTTTAAATTGAAATGTGTTTAATTTCTGTCAATAATTTTCCTATAATTTATATATGCTTATACAATAAATTATAAATCTCACAACCATATCTTTCAAAATTGTCTTACGCATTTTGAAGACTGGAAAACAATCAAAATATTCATTTCGATTTTGTGAATCAATGTGTATTTGTATTACCAACTGAGGAATATGAAGGTTTTTGTTGAAGCGGCAACACAATATATACTTCTCTCTTCTTGTTATATATTCCTCTAGTAATCTACCCTCCAATTAATTATCATTTATCAGATTATTCAGTATTAATAATGCAGAATTTTCAAAACAACATTAAATATTGAATTACACTCTTACAGATTCAATGAATCAGCATCCATCACATTTCCGTCTGGTTCTGATTCAATGGCCAAAGAGTGACAATATACTTTCATTGATTACTTATTCTCCTTACAAGTAGAGCACCATGGCTGTTGCACAGTGCCTCGTGCAGAGGAAACGGATGGGAATGCTCAACAGAGAATCAAATGGTGGGGGACACGTAAAGCGAAATGGTAGAGTAATTAATTTGTCTGTCAAATTTCGTACATGTATTCACACCTAGTGGTTCTATTAAATTCGTTTACTTTAGTGCTTAGTAGAATATTCTTATAAGAAGACAAGCCGTGTTCTGAAAGTGCTCAAAATATACAGGTCGAGTAGAAAGGATCGACCCGATTTTTAAAAAAAAAAATCATGTGATCGAAAATACTCTCCGTATTGCAATAAGTGATAGAAGATACAGAAATAAATCAAATTTTCTTACTGTTTAAAATGTTTTATGTGTGTCCCTCTTGTTACACAGCATACATCCAAATTCTAATCAAATTCGTTAAATATATTTTGTAGCATTACTCAATTAATGGGTCGTATGGCTGCATAAACACTTACTTGTCACTCTCTCTTCATTGCTGTGTCAGTTGCAAATACTTCATTTTAAAATTTAATCTTTTTCGTTTCTGGGACATTTCAAGCTCATGCTCTTGTAGACTTTCACAGACTTCGAACAAAACACGTCTTCATACTATCCACTGCTTCTTCCGAGACGCTTTGCCAGCCGCCACTTTTCTTTTTACACAAGCTGCACGTTTTGTTAAATGCATGCCATGACATAATGCTCTTGTTGTTTGATACTTCTTTTCCGTAATGATTTTTAAATGCACTTTACAATGAATAAAGTGCAAAAACACGTGCATACTCTAATACGCAAAAAATATTCTCTGCCATTGTCACCATGTTCGGATTTCAATCACAGTGATCTTGAATATGCTGTTGATAATTGGTGGTGGGGCAGGAGAAAACTTGGTATATTTCTTTTTACATTCATGTATCGCTTAATACAACCTTTTTTTAAACTGTGGGGCATAATCCTTTAGGGGGGGCAGGCTTACTCTACGCGAGAGGTGTGCGAACTCATTGAAAAGTTGAAAACAATAGATTATTTAAGAAAATCATTAATTTACTGGAAGTAAAAAAAAAAAAATAACATAACATTATGACATAATAAAAAATAAAATACACTTTTACACTCACATAAAAACACTTATAAAGGTATAAGTACTAAACAATGTATTTTATAATTAATTTAATAATACTAAGACAAGAACAAATTTAATTACTACGAGTGCCATGGGCTTGTGATATATATAATTATCTACAAAAATTACCGCTTATCTTAATAATTTGCATGGTTTTTAATTATTCCAATAACTATCAATTAAAAGCAATGCTATTATCTCTATTGCCACAATTTAACACGTAGGTGAGCTATGTCGTGAATTGTGAGTGGGGCTTAGAAAAGGAATAATTACACAAATCCGTCGTAAACAGTTTCAAGGTCTTTTTACTGCATTCCAAAGACTTCGGAATATAATTTTATGGATAGCAGTGCAAAGAAAAGATCTCAATATACGTCCGGGACAGTTAAGGCTTTGGCTGAGCGAGACGTTTATATACACCGATGACACTTAAGTGGTTAAAGTCGTATTGAATCTTTTGCGTCAAAGTATAGTGATATTGAATTCAATAATTTGCTATTGTATGGAGGGGGCGAGATGAAAATTATGATTGAATATCGGTTCACCAGCATTGAAATTTTGAGAAGTACTGGCTTAATGTATTCCAAAATAACATTTTTTTTGAAAAAAAAAATAAATTGACAATTTTTCTTTAAAAAGACATTTGTACTTACTTTGTATAAGTGAAATTCACAAAATTTGCTAATATCTTCAACCATTGATCGATTACTAGATTGATAATCTTATTTAAAACATATTTCGGTATTCAGAATATTAAGTAAGTATTTTTAATGTTAAGTTTAGAAAAGTGTGAAAATCAATAGGATGGTTGTCTCTATATATTAACACGTTCACTGCACACGAGCGCATGATACGCTGTCAATCACACTCCCGCTCGTGGATTGGAGTGATATCAAATTAGTTAATCACGCATTCACGTGTGAATTACAGCGAATAAACATTTATTATGCGCCTCAATCGGCATTACACTTTAGGTGTGCCTACTAGTATATATTTGGTATAAAAGTTAGAAACTGACTATGTAAAAGTATGTGCTTTTTTTTTTTAATTTATAACCTTGTAATATGAGTTTTTGAGACGATTGTTCTGCAGGGCCTTCGTGCATCCAAGAAAGAAAGATTCAATACAATAAGCGTCTAACGTATAATAAAGTATCAAATTTCTTGCGTTGAACGCGAACACGAGTAATATTAGTTCTGACATCGATGAGGAATTTATTTTCACCATAGAATCTATGGTCTTTTGAAATCTGAAGAGAGTAGAAAAATGTTTAAACCCTTAACTGATTTGTGCGTAAATTATACTTTCTTCCGAAAGTTCACTACAACTGGTTTTCCGTACGCTGTAAGGACAGTAAATTTTTCTTCTTTCTATATATATTTGATTTGCACATAATTTCAACTTTTTTTTTTGAACACGCTAGTGTTTTTTAAGTGATGCGGTTGTTCATGGTACTGAAATACTTCCCATCTGGGATTTTATTTGTGGTGAAAGCGTGATTTTTCATTAGAGACAAAATTTTGATTCTTGAAAATATTCCAAAAAGAACCGATATTGGGTGTATTGTGCCATTTCTTGCTTGAGAAGAAATGAAAATGAAAAGATAATCAAAAAAAGGTTATAATATCTTTGTATCCATTGCAATGTAAGATATTATATTATAATTTGATTCAAATTGTGTAGGCGTATATATTTACACACACACAGACAAATTCTCAACCGTTTGAAAAAGAGGCACGAACACGAAATTTTCTTATAAGTATGAGAGAAATTATTTAATATAAGTGAAATATTCTTTATAGCATGCTGTGTGTACTTATAAAGGTAAACATTTTGGGTTTTTGTGTTCTAAAATTACAAAATAAATTTTTTAAAAAATGTGAGAAAACTAAAACTGATAATTAAAATAAAATTCTTCTATTTTCGCATTCTGAAAATATTTGGCTTGGTTATATGTAATAAAGAAAATGCTTTTTTTAAAAAAACAAACATTTTAGGCGAAAAAATGACCGCTTAAGGGGTTAAAGGTTTGCATGCTTGCAGTTTGATTCCATTATGGTAAGAAAAATAATTTGATTCAAACCTCTACGGAATATTATTTTACTTCTGAAAACCAGTCTTTTCTGCAATATGTTTATTTTATTTTTATTTTACAAATGCCAGGCCATTGACCATCAGGTCATTAGGCAACGGGCTCTCCAATACCTTTTTACAATGCAGTTAAGATCATTCAGTGCAGAGCACTCGTCCAAATGAGCGGCAGTCATATCTTGTCCAGTGTCACACAAAACGCAGATAGGTGAAGTCACTAAATTAAAACGAAATTGATCAGCACAAAGGCAGTCATGTCCGGTTAAAAGTCTAAATTTAGCCACAGCAGCAGCACGAGGAGAACTTGGAATACCGTGGGATTTCTTACATAATGTACTCCAAGGCTTATAACGAGCAACACGAGAAGCTGTAAGGCGAAATGATTTCCTAAAATCCTTTTAATTTCCAGTTTGGCAGAATGAAGTGTCAGGTCTCTGCGAAAGTTCTGAAGGATACCCGTTTTTTTTTTTTCAAAGTCTGCCCCTCATTTCAAAGACCACAGTGGGATGGTACCCATTGAAAGGCGATTCTTTTATCTTTCATGAGTTATCTACACACAGTAAACAATTATTCTCATTATAGTTAGACAAAGCCTGAAGAGCAGAATGAATCTGAAAAGAATTACAGCTCCAAGGAAGACGAACAGCAAGTTGCTGAAGGGCTATATGTATAGCTTCAACCTCACCATCAAAGTGAGTTGTCAAAGGGCCGGCGTGTAAATAGGAGAAGAGGTGACTATAAACACCAATGCCAGCGCCTTGGGCAAAGTTCAAGAGTGAGCCATCTGTGTAAATGTGAAGCCACTCCCTCCCGTGGGAAGCGGGTATTGATAGTTTTCAAAGTTGGACTTAGATCACGTTTTCTCACATTCAAAACAATGTCCAATCGGATGTCTGCAATATGTTGAAAATGACAATCCGATCAGGAAATAAGTGCTCAAATCCAAAAAAAAAAATGAAAAGACATTACGACGACTGTGCCAATGTCGCTAATTCAAAGGAAGAATTAACGATCTTATGTCAAGTTTTTGAAGATTTTAACCGTTTTTTAGATTGTGCGAGTATCACGCACAACATTTTACGAGTATAATAAGTAATTTTAAATAACCTCGCAATATTTTAGTAAATACTGTTGCAATTTAATTTATAGTGTAAGAGTAAGGAATAGTTATAAACTTTTATTTCTATTTTTCTCTTTCTTTTGGAGTTTATTTCTTAAGAGTCTATTTTCATATAAAACCCCTGTATGAAAATATAATGAGGAGTGAAATTTGTACAAGCGTTAATAAAAAATGTGTATTAAATCTGAAAAATATTAATCATCTTTGAATCAATACACATTGTAAAATTAGACATAATTTAAAAATTTTCTTGGTTTTATAATATTTTACAATACATTTTTCAAAAATATGTACAATTGAACTTCTTTTTAACGAAATCACTAATTCCCGGAAAAAATGTCCCTTGTATGGAAAATTTGTTACATAGAGGTCCATCCTTCAATATACTTTATAAACCAAATTAAAAAAAAATTCATATATACCATGTGTAAAAAAAGTAATTGTTCACAACTTTTTGTATAACTTTTAATATTTATTTATTTTATATATTTTACGGATCCAAAAAAATTGCAAGGAAAGCAAGAAAAAAGAATGCCAGGAAAAACATCATGTTAGACAAATTTCTGGACACTCCTTAAAACTGTTAGATTTTTGGTTTGTATGCTTATAGAAAACTTTACGTTGCACAAAATGCAAAGTATTTTATTCCATTTAAAAGAGAAATAATTTAATACAAAAACAAAAAATAATCTGCAATATAAAAAAGTCATCCTGCAATAACTGTCGATATATATTAGCTAGTGGTATCAGTGAGATATCAGAGCTATAATGAGGTTGTCTTAATTCTGTATCACAGCTTCCCATCTATGTTTCATTGACCTGAAAATAGTTTTAAGTTCTTCCTTCGTTATTACATGATGCCAGGAAAAAATTATATATTCAATTAGTGCGAGATAAAAAGAAATTTCATGGACATCCATCAACATTTATCTAAGTGATATTGATGTTTCTATCAGTTCAAGAACAATCAGGAATAGATTAGCAGACGTAAGACTAAAAAGTATAATTCCAAGAAAAAAGCCGTATCTCAATTTACAGCAGCTCTAAAAGGGACTAAAGTAGACAATGGAACACATTAATTGGACAAATGAGTATTGGAGTAATATAGGAGTACGAAGCTAAAACATTGTTATTTGGGAGTGATAGCCTAAAATATGTAACACGTAGAAAAGCAGAAATGCTACATGCTGACTGCATCGAGGCAACCGTGGAGTACACACATAGTTTTACAATTTAGTTATGCATATCCCCTGATGATGGTATAGGTCGCCTTCATATCATCAGTAGGACACTGAATGTCATATACATTGACACCAATTTAGAACCCAAACTTCTGCCTTCCATCAGGGATCTATTTACCAACAACGTTTCATTTATTTTCAGCAAGATTGTTCTCCTTGCCACACAGTAAATAAATTTAAAGACTAATACCATTCTAAGATCATTGAGTTGTTGTTTTGGCCAAGAAACAGTCCTGACCTCAATGGTATCGAAAACGTGCGGCACCGTTTGAAACCTCTCGTCCGAATGAGGTGCCCATGAAACAAAAAGTAACTAATTGAGGACATAATTTGTGACGAATCTGTACGGAACCTTTCCACTAATATTCTTAGGTGTATTTTAATTATTATAAATTCGTGTATATTTCCAATCAACTCTAAGAGGAGAACGGGGTATATGCAAAGTAGATAGGGTATTTAAGTAGAGCGTTGTAAGTTAGAGATGATGAAGGCAGCAGCATCCAGCACCATCCAGCAGCAGTAGTGTCAACGTTTAGAGGATTCAATTGGATTACGATAGCGAAACATTGCTGCTAGTACTCAACAAAGGAATCTTTGGAGGTTAATATACCTGTGAAGATATCAAAGTACTACCAGGTGATATACTATAGTATTATATCGCTTAAAACAAGCGTTAATTTAATAAAATTAGTTTAAGTTAATGAAAGCTAATAATTCGAGTTGCGTGTATTTCTCAGACCTACTAGTTCTGTAGACCTTATTGATCTAACGCGTAGTTATTGATTAATTTCATGTTTCGTAATTTAATTTAATATTAAAGGTATAAATCCAAACTTTCAATTTGACGTAGACATATAGATCACAATTTATGTCATTATAGTTAATAATGCATTTGAATCAATGAATAAATTTGACGCTAAATTATACAATGGTGATCATTAATTATAAATTAATCAAATTAGTAACGGAATAGGGGGTTACGAATTCCTGTATCTAATTTAACAAAATAAATAAATAAATAAATAATAGGCTTAAATTTATTTTCAGCTCAATTTTTAAAATGAACATATCAAAATGTGTAGCTGCAAGAAGACAAAATATAGATACTGCTAAATATGAAAAAGTGCTATCATCAGGGTCTAATGTATATCTAAGTTATTGCAGCATATTTTATTTTTTACTTTTTGCAAACAATTTCAATTTTGTTTTTGTATTAAATTCAATTAAACTTGTTCTTGATATAAATTAATTTTGTGTTTTATAAAATATTTTGCAGCACTAAAAAAATACATAATAAAAAAATTATACCTTTGAAGTCACCACTTTGCTGGAGTATTTTCACATTAAGAAAATTTTATTGTTTTAAGATTAATGACATTTTAAGGACGTTTTCTAATTAAAAGCAACAATAGTTTCAAAACAAATGACACATTATTTTATATTTAAAACTGCTCAAATTATAATTAGTTTTAAGCGTCCTTAAATTGTAATTTTAAGGACGGTCAATTTTTTAGCATTTATTTTTTTTGTTTAAACAGTAGCGCAGGTTTTTTCAGGAATTTTTCATTCCCATCTTTTCAATGCGCAAAAATCTCTTGCTTATTTTTCAGTGTCCTTTGTCAATTTTTCTTGCCATCCATTTTCTAGAACAAAACACGTAAAATTACATTCTTGAAAAATAGCTTAGCATTAACTAATAAAATTAATCATTAATAACATTTATCTTAACGCATTCTGTTGCGTACTATAAATAAAATAAATTATAATCAATCATGGAAAAACTTAATTTGGGGGGTCAAGAACTCGATGGATCATGATTTTAACTAATTATCAATTTTGTATAATAGTAGATGAAGAATGTTTGTATTATTTTAATATTTAAAGTGAAAATATCTCAACATTTTCTTTAACCCTTTATCCCACTTCTTGGTAAATTTCGGGTTATTGAGTCACCCCAAAGCTTTTATGCTTTAATTATTTTATTGTACAAGATACAAATCATGATTCACAAAAAATAATTTAGCTAAGAGAGAAATGTCAACTGTAGGTGAAAGGGGGATTTCGAAGATTTTCAGTGAGCTTGACAACGTGGTTGAATTAACGGTTATACTTCTTTGATAAAACGCACGATTATATTAGGCACCTAATAAAACCAGTTCATTTATGACTAATATGTATGTGTTAAAAAAAATAACTTGAAATGTTTAGAATTAGTTTAAAAATGAGAAAAAATAAAAATATTTTTGGCCAAGTAATCCTTCATGAAAATGCTTGTCGTTACTCCGTGGTATCATACGAAAAAATCATCAAAACTCTAGGTTTGCGTAATAAAAATATTCGCAACATTGAACAGTAATAGAGGGTTCATAACTCTATTTAAATAACTTAAAAGTAAACCTGGACGATTCAGCTATAATGAATGAAAAGTCACCAAAAATAAGAAAAATATGATGAATTTTTATTTTACGCTTCATTCCTAAATTTTTGGTTTGAAATTTGGTTTTCCATATAAAACTCTATGTTAGAGGACTTAAAAAGTTAAAAATCTGTTCAATTTGTCATGACAGCAAATCAATTAAAAGTCCTCTTTTTTGGTTTACGTTAAACTATAAGTATATTACAAACATAATGGTGATTAAACAAGTTTTATGACTCAGAGGTACTAATATCTACCTATAAAAAATGAGAAAAAATTCCTTTTTATTATGTTTACAAGTATTTTTCATTTATAATTTATGCACTAAACTGAATTTTTTATGTGACATTTATTTATGCCTGAATTATCCATATCAGTTTGAGTGTTTGGTATTTAAAGGTATATTTCTTTTGATATAGTTTCGTAGACATATAGATTTAAATTAGAGTTTAAATTTTGGATATCTAATTATTTATTGATTATACAAATGGTTTGTGTCATTCTTGCCTCAAATTAATTTAGGATCTCTCGGAATTTTATGGGGAATCATTATTTAAAATCATGAAAACCAACTAGTTAAAATATTTTTACATTTTTATTAAGACATTTATTTAATATCGATTCAGCATAATTTAAAGAATAAAGACATTTTTACACAAAGTTATGATAATGCCTCGAGTGCTATAATCAAAAGTAACAGTTTAAATAAAAGATGCACAATGTTATAAATTTAAACTTTGCAAATATTTCAAATTCATTTTTTTTGTTTTATTTTTAAATTATAATTTTAAATTATATAAAATACTTTGCAACCTGGAATATGAGGAAGCAGTTGATTTTTTTATCAAGTATGTAAATCAAAAAAACATAACTCGTTATTAAAAAAATTCTCAACTTTGGAATGAAATTTTAAGATTAATGAAACTTTTATGTTTTAAATAAATCATAATTTAACATTTTCTAATTAAAAGCAAAAAGTTTTAAAAACATACACATTATTTTACATTTTAAAACTCTAAACATACATTTGAATGTCCTTAAGTTTTATTAAGTTGAACGGTCACTTGTTTATTCCTCTTTTATGTTTTTTTTGTTTGATCATGTTTTGAGCTAGTTTTTCAAATTCTATTTGATCAAATCTGAAAAAAAAATATTTAAGCTAAATTTTCCGTGTTTTGTCAAAATTTACATCCATTTATTTATTTTTTGAAAATATGCTTGTTTTTAACAGTTAGTTTATTTCTTTAGTTCACTGAATTAAAGATATTATGGAAAAATTTTTGCATTTTTTACAAAACTATTTTACATTTTTAGACATGGATTAAACATTTGAACAAGAACTCTGATTGGATCATAATTAAAATAAATTGATATTGTATAAGAAAAAATAAAACGGAAGTGGAATATATAAAAATTAAATTTTAAAAAATTTCCATTTTTTCTTCACACAATAATGAAAAAAGCAATTACATTAAGACCTTAGCTTTTCTTTGATTTTGATTTTTTTACTTAAAGACAAAAAAGAAAAAAGCTGAAAGCACCAGGAACTATATTTGCAAAGATTAAAATTACAAGGAAGTTAAAATTTAAAAGAAAAATGTTTATATGACAAGAGGTAGCAAATTATACTTTGACAACAGCACACACACACATATATATATATCGGCAATTAGGCATATATATATATATATATTATATATTATATATATATCAAATAAATTCAGTATTAAAAAATAGACATATATATTTTCAATAAACATCTGCATAAAGTATTAAATTCTGATGAGTTGGTGAGTATTTTTTGTTTCTTTATTTACTGTTTTTGCTTCACTTTTCTTATTTTGTTTTGTTTTTTACTTACTTCTGTAAGCATGATACTTAAGATGCAGGTAAATTATTTTATTTGTCTTCAATAATAAAAAAATATCTGATGAGAAAGAACATGAATTTAGTATTGAACAATACAATTTTTATTGAAGTTGAAATTTCTGTACAACATATTTAAACAGTAATCAAATTATTACACACTTAATATTAAACTTTAAAATGTAAAATCATCACCATCAAATTACATTTTTTTAGCTTACGAAGAAAATTAATAACACAAAAATCAAATGTACATAAAACTTCAACCTTTTAAAGGATTAATTTCACTAAGGTGAGAACTTTAATTATTTAAAAAAAGTCTTGGCTAAAAATAAATTTGAATAATAATTTAGCAGATGTTTATTAGTTGATTAATTACACTTTAATTAGCGCAAGAGAGTGAAAACTAAAAATTAATCATTCGCTTTAGCAATTTGCAAATCCATGCTTAAGTGGTTTATTTAGGTCAGTAAAGGTTAATTGAGGTTACTTATATAAAGAATAGATACATATATATCTAAAAATTATGTCTTTAATTACATTTTAATTATAAATGCATGAAATAAATACTTATATATGGAGTTTCTTGAGTACACTTTGAGCAAACTTCATTTACATTTATTTCTTCAAAAAAAAAGTTTTAACTTAATACTTAAAAAAACAATCGATATTTTATAACTTTCATGTGGAGATTTGGAATAGGAAAAAGACAAAGGGGTAAAAAGGTTCTTTCTTTTTTATATGTTCTCCCAAATTTTTTATTAACCCTATAACTGGATGCTTCTCAAACCCCTTATACATAATAATTTACTGAATGCAATAATAATGCACTTTTACGAGAAAAAAAAAAACAACAATATTTATTATAAACCGTACAAATTCATGACACAAAGTATTAAATTTTGTATATGTTACTTTTAAGCAAAAAAAAAATATTAGTATAATTACTAAGTTATTTTTCCTTTCTCTGATTTTTAAATTGGAACATATTACAAAATGCGCAAGTTGCTTAGAAGACAAAATATAGATATCAGCTAAATATAGAAAATGAACTCAGAAGGCTCAATTTCTTATCTTAAAACTCCTTTCAAAAAACTTTGCTCTGTAAGACAAACCCATGGAAGTAGCTAATAATTATTAAACTTGTTCTTAATTTAGTATTAATTAATTAGTCCTAAAATACTCTTTAAGCCATACATTAAAAGCAGTGTTTCTCAAACTTTCTTACTGGCGACCCAATTTTCAATCATAATTTTTGTCTCGCCCCTGTACAACAATAATGTATTTACTGCAATAAAAATGCACTTTGAGAGAAAGACGCTAAACGTTACAAAATGATCTTAATTATAAACCGACAAATTAATACGATAAGTATATTAAATTTTGTGTATATTTTGTAATATAAATTTATATAAATATATATTTTAAGAAGATTACTTAAAATATATATATTATTAATATATTATGTTATTTTCTTTCTCTAATTTTTAAATTGAACAGATCACAAAATGATGTATTTAATTAAAGATTTATTTCCTTCAGCATATTCATTTCTCAAAGCACAAATGTCATCAGAAAATAGTCTAGTAAATGTCGCTCTGTATTTTTATCCATCACATCTGGCATTATAGGGTACGTTTGCGTGAGTCTGGGCAACCTGTCGGACGTCTGCGCAAAACATGTTTAAAAATGCTTTTTCGTACAATTCCTTTCCGTTTTGTCGACTCGATACTCCTATAGCTACCGAATCTAGAATAAGATTTGAATGTACATAGGTTTTTCCACGTTAATTTAATTCACGGTAATTAAGTATTTATATCGGCGGTAAATTAAAACAATATCATACACATTTTTAAGTCGTAAGCAAACATTCGACCATAATAAAGAACAACAAGTACACAGACGAACGAGCATGGTTTTTAAAAGTTTTAAATTAAGACGATCTTCTCAAAAATACTTAAATTTTGGATTTATCACTACTGAAGTAAATGATGGAAAAAAAGCCCCAGCTCGATATGTGTTAAAACTTACAAAAGTAGAACAACATGTGAAAGTTGTTTTTAAAACATGTAAAATCATTTAGCTATGTTGGCAATAGAATTTTCAAATAAAAAAATGAAATTTTCTGGATGAGAACTGCTTGGTAGCAAGTTACGAAGTGGATTAGGGATCTATTTCAAGATATCCAGAAGCGCTCTCAATTTAAGAAGAAATCTTCATAGATTTCACATGCAGTGAAAAATTAAAAGGCAATTTTTGTAATAAATCGCTCTTTGAAAATTTTGGGGTAGAGGTGGATGAGGAATTATCTGTACTGAAAACAAAAGCACTTCGTATACCTATTACCATTTTCAACATTTTACCTTTTAAAAACCGGATTTTCTGCAGTGGATGCCTTGAAGACAAAATATAGATCTAAACACTTGAATGTAACTCTTTAAGTTTCAATTACTGATATTAAAAACTTGTTTGAAAAAAACTTTCCTCTACAAGAAAAGTTTACCGTGAAAGTCCCTAATAATTATTAAACTTGTTCTTAATTTAGTAATAAGATTGATTGATTGAATATTAACGTCGCATTGCTGTTCAGCTGCAAAGGGCTTTTGACGACGGACATTTACGTTTTTGAAAACCATGGTTTTTTGACGTGGATGACACCTGAGCTGGCACCCCTCTCCTAACTACCACACCACACCAACGGGAGTACGTTTCAGCTCTCGACAGATTTAACGTGCAACGCTGTTTTACACGGCGGGTCTTTAGTGGTACTGGGCTCAAACTCGTGAAAATAAATTGATACGATCCGATACATATACCACTCGGCTACCGCGGCCAAATTCAGTAATAAAAATTATTTATAAAATACCTTCTTCAGTACTGATACATCAAACGTATACTGGCTGAAACACCGACTCTTCGCACGAGTTCATTTTTTTAAAAAAAAAATAAAACATTATTCTTGATATAATAGCTGAACTGTAAGGAGAGTAAAACTGTGTGCAAACATTGTATACAAAAATGTAAAATGATTTTTTTTTAGACAAATGCTATAATTGTAAATAACTGTTTAAAAGAACTGTAATTTTAAACCTCACACAATTAGCATTTAGAATTAATGTTAAATTATGAAAAAGAATATAAAATTCCGATGAAGAATAATTGTGTTACTTTTTTAACATTTAAAGCGAGAAGACTTCAAAAGTTTAACCCGGGAGCAGGCGCGTACTCGATACTAACATTAATGGTAGTGCAGCGGGACTCAGTCACCCCAATCTTTTGTTTAGAATTATTTTTACTGTACACGATACAAATCGGAATTCTAGTGAATATTTTAATTTATAGAAAGTATACTTACCTTCTTTCAAGGACTATTCAATTCTTTGATGATTTGAGAAAAAAATCAATAAAACTGAACTAAAATGAAAAAAGTACAAGACCATAATAAAGGACGCAAATCAGACACTTTTCAATTATCCTATTGAAATGTTAAATTTCTAATCAATTATTTTCCAAATATCAAAACTCAATTATTTACAATTTCCTTAAAAGCGAAAAGCAAACACATGAAAGACGGGAGGGAACTAATATTGATAATAACCATACCATAAGATTGAAGGTCAAATTAACATTCAGATTTTTTATCCAGAAACTGAAATATTTTGACATCTACTAATTTTAAAGAACATCTGTCTTTTAGGGGATCATAGCCTTTGTTGCTCCATATCCCACAAAAACCTGAACTGAACTGAACGTACTATGCAGCCTGGCTGAAAAGTGAATCATGACTTCCTTTTCTTTTCTTTTTAATGTACAGTATTTCAATAATAATTGGAGCGGTGAATTGTTTATCTTCTTAGAATTTTCAAAGGGTCTGGGTTTCGTTTTTCTTTTAACGAGTAATATTTTATGTTAAAACGTATATAAAAAAAATCTCTCATTGAGGAAAAACAGCAAATAAAACAAAATGTTTTTTTTTCTTTAATTTGGTTTTGGGATCAAAGATAGCTATTTGATGACGGAAAAAGCTAGATAATAAACATAAATTATGTCAGTGTTGTTGTGTGTATTTTTTTTATTATGGAAAAAAATATATTTTTTTACTTCTCATTTCCGGTTATTTTTTTAAAAAATCTTTAAATTTTCGATACGCTCGCGCCCCCTTTTTTTTTATACGCCCCAACTACCGTTTTAGAAACACTGCTATAACTGGTGATTAAAAGTTGCGAGAATCACTCCTCAGTGCTAATATTTTAAATATAAGCACACACATGCGGTGTAATAGGAGGAAAAGCAAAACGCAAATTTTTCTCTGAACTAAATAAATCATGTGCAAACACTGTCAATTTTATTGTACTGCATTCTAAAACCATCGGATTAGCTTTATCGATAGCAGTGCAATGAAAATGATCTTATTTAGGAAAGACGTATATTTACATCCGAGTAATTTGTGATATCCCCCCCAGACTGGAGGTAACATCTGTTTCTCATCCACGTGACCTAAGTCTGTATTAGGGATAAAAGAGATTGACCACTCAGGTCTTCCACAATAAGTTCAGTTTATTATTTTCTCAATTTATATTAATCAATGCAACACAAGCCTTAGAGACCAATGATCAGGACTGATATGACAAAAATTACAATTCTTAGCAAATACAGCATTAAATCCTACTCACTATATTTATGATAAATTAACCACAGAATAGCCGATTCCATAACTCACTAGAGTTCACTCTATCATTAAAGTTTAATGTTCTATCGCTTACCGATATTCCATAGCACGAACAGCTACCAATCTTTATATTTTCTGTATAATACTGTAATTCAACTTGATTCGGCAATTAGGCAACCTTTTGGCTTCGAACCCACTCGTATCTGGTTCTTTTAATACGTCCTGAGACTTTTTCTAAAGCCTCCTCAGACTTCTAAGACTCCCCTAAGACTATTCTAACCTTTTTCACGAATTCTAAAGCTTCAATTTATATAATCATTTCTAATCCGCATATCGCGTTTTCTTCTTGAATTGGTTGGAATGAAATGCCATTATGGTTGCAAAGAATCTCCAAGAGGATTTTAGCGAAAGGTGCGATAAAGCCTCGTCACACATTTACCGCAACGGTTGAAGGAGGTGTATATATACAACGGTAGCGACTTATGGGTAATTTGAACAAAGACCGATCATAAAAAAATATTTTTTCTGTATGAATATCATATTTTGCATAAATTGTAACTGAGGTTACTCTAATCACACATAGTGATTAAATTGCAATCTAAATTTGAAGTATTCAAAAAAGACACGAATCATAAGATTTTACATAATATAAATTCCAGACAGGAAAAGCTGTATGACTTTTGTTGTGAAAAATAACCAGAAATAACGGTATGTATATTTAATGTCTAAATAGTTTATCTGAAAAATACTATGTTTTTTTTATTTAGTTAACGTTTGATAACGCTAAAAACATTTAACTATATTTAACCTAATATGTGCTAAAACAGTCATTTCTAATTAAATTTTGAAATATTAATTGCTAAGTGCGGTTTTTGAAAAATGTTTAAGAAATTAGAGTTATCCCATAAGTATTATTCATTAATTTAAATTATCTTTATTTTTAACTATATCACATTATTTTAGTATTTTCAATTCTACATTAAATAGGCAGGGAAAATTCTAGTTAGTAACGCAGAGGGCCCATATTGCATTCAAGTTATTTTCGACGTATAAAACTATTTTTTTAAATTTTTACTTTAAATAAATTAGTTAAAATCATTTTGTTTTTAGAGTATGGAATAAAATAAAAACATATTAATGAAATAATGTATGCATAAATGCTACAGTTTATGTAAATCCTCGAAACTTCCTGATTAAAAAAATGCTGGATGAAAACACAAACTTAAGATGTATGATTTCTTTACTGATACTAATCATAATCGCATTATTTTCTGGATATGCCCATGTACTCAAATATAATCAATTTGCTTCACGTGGTTCTTACTTGTAAAATTTTAACAATACGAGCAAATTAAGACAGTTATGCAGTTTGTAGGGTTATAAAAAAATAAGTTACATCTGTCTTTTTTTCGGTTGTCAATTAGATGAAAAGAAGACTAACAGAAAGGATGACGGAGTGAAAATAGACATGCGATTTCATGGAATTTGAAAAAAAGGTTTTCAAGAACTGAAATAGTCCGTGGTATGTAAGGGTTTAGAATGAAACTGAAAAATTAAGAAAATCCCAGTTAACTGAATAACTTCACGGAACACAACAGCAACAATAATAATAATATGTTTTATTTCTAATTTTAGGATTTTTCATTTGTGAAAAATTAAAACAAAAGCTTACTTAAATATAAATTAGCTCAAACCTTATAAAATAATAAGTAGATTGTCAAATAATTTTATTCTATATTTGTTATCAGCTTAACTTGAATAACAAATGGAGATAAGTGTATTTATATCACCGTTAATTTCGAAAGCCGTTACAGTACATATTAGCTAGCTAATCTTCAGATAACCTGATTTGATCCATTAAAGTACAATATAATATAAGATTTGCACACTTTCACTATGGAATCGTCACATTAATAGCTTCCGTATCGTGTAAGATTAAATGTATATTTATCTCATTTACTTTGTGAAGGGTCTTTATCGCGTCTTCTATTAAAATCTCTAGGGAGATATTTGCGGCCAGAATGACAATTCTTTCCATCCAACTCAAGAAGAGAACGTGATTATGCAAATTATAAATTGTGTATATATTGGAACTTTAGAATTAGCTTGAAGTTCTATGAAGAAGTCTAATAGTGCTAGTAAAGTACTAAGAATTAGAGTTCTAAGTGAGTTCGAAGCCAGAAGATCGTTCATTTGCCGGAGCAAGTTGGATCAAGGATTATATTGACGATATAAGGACTGGTAGCTGTTTACCGTGGATTAGCCGTAACAGAGATTCGATTAAACTTTAATACTCGAGTAGATTCTAGTTAAGTCAGAGAATCATCTATAAATACATATTCGGTGGTTTATTGTGCTATTTGTTAGAATTATAGTTTATGTCACATCAGTCCTGATCATAAGCCTCCTAGACTTGTGTTGCTTTGCTGAATATAAATTGAGGTAACAATACACAAATTTTAGTATGGAATCTTTGAGTGGTCAGTCCTTTATCCCCTAAAACTTAGGTCGCGTGGATGATGAAGAGACGATACCCACAGTCCGTGGGCTATGACAACTTTATGTTAGGAATTATGGTTGAACGTTGAATCATCCCAGTATAACTTAACCTAAACATTTAGAAACAAAATGGCAGAGAATAAATGCATTCGATAAAAATCTATAAATTACTTTATAGTAAATTTAATTATGGTAAACAATTCTTTCTTGAAACAAGTCAAATGCTAATCCTCTGACGAGTCCAACTGGCCTGAGAGGCCCCAACAAATCAGTTTTTAAATTACATTCCTACACCCAGAGGCTGCATGCGAAAACCCTTCAATAGTTCCCTGACTCTCGTTGATGGTTAGGTCTCAGTCCAGTCTGCCTTCAACCCTTCTCCTGGTTTCCAGACAGCCCATCCCCCAATTGGCTTGTGAAATCGAGTGCACTCGACTGTGCCATAAAGTCAAAAATGAGTTTTTAAAGCAACTTTTATTGCAGTCATTTATTTTAGACAAAGTAAATGTGTTCTGTGATATATTACAATTTATTTCAATGGTCGTTCCACACCTGAAAACACTTCATATTACGTGTGTTTCGATTTTTTCTTTCTTTTGTGATACTTTGCTAGTCCAGTTTTCATTTTCATTTTGTGTCAAACTAGAAATTTTGGTTGTCTTAGTTTCAGCTTCATTTTGTTCATTAAATTTGTTCTTTTTTGTGCTATCTGGTGTATTTGTTTTCCTTAAACAGTATACAGGGAGGCTATATTCGTGGTTTGAATTAAAATTGATTAGGGGACGAAGATAGGTCAAATTATATTAGTAACACTTCAGGCTGGAGGAAGTGATTCTTTTTCGCTTGGAGTTGTTCCCGACGAAGGTTTAAAAGTCACACTATTACAAAGTATACTTGCACATACCAATATAGAAATTTCAACTATGATAAAAGAAATAACAGTTCAATGGATTATATAGTCGACTAAGACTCTACGTCATTGATAGCCTAATGGTACCGGGCCGGTTTTCAAAAAATCAAAAATGTGATTGCAAATCTAAATGTACTACAAACAAACGCACTGTCGCAAAAGCATATATCTATACAATTCAGAGTTTCTTGCCTTAAGATAGCTTTAAAAAGTAAGCTGAATTTTATCATATTCTTCGGAAATCACTTACTTAATTGTAATAATATGTTAAACTATTAGATTATATGTATTAATGTTTTTCAAAATTGATTGATGATTAATTATATCAATTAATGTATTGTTTATAAGATATCAAAATGTAAATAAGCATAGTTTAATTTAAGCATACAGCAACTTTGATATTGTTAAATCAAATGTTTTATTTTCACTTTAACGAATGTCTAGTAGGTAATGTGGAGATTATCTGGTTAATTCGTAGATAACCTATGTAATATGAAAAATTAAATATTTCCTTACATTTAAGCGGATTACCCTAGTTAATGTAGAAATTACCTAGCTAATACCCAAATTAACTCATTTCTCTTAGTTAGCGGGAATATTTGTAAACTTTAAATTTATTGAATTATTAATAATATTTTCTCATTTTAATGTCATAGAAAATTCGAATCATTCTTCGGAATAAAATAAATCTTTCCTTTTCGGTAAGAGATATCATATGTCTGAAATTCTACGAATTTAGACACAAAAATAAAACTCTTTACTCCAGAAATTTGCCAAATAAACAAATAAATGTCAAAGATGACAAATGCATTTTTTCAGAAAAAAAGGTTGCATTTCAGATGACGTCGATTTATCTTTCCATCTTATGTCTTAAAATATCAAAATAGCAGTGTCTTTTGCTATTTCAGGATTATTGTTGGGAATATATGTATTTTTTTCTGAATAAGTAATGTTATTTTCAATTGCGTAGCAGATTTTACAATAGAAAAAATAACATTAAAAATTCAATGAAGTGTATATTTGCAATATCACATAGGCAGAAATATAAGTAAATACAAGAATTTAATAACGATATTCAGTAAAGAATGCTAAAACGTGGTATTATTGAATATATTTTTGATTTATTAAAAATATCTTGTTAACTTGAATAAATTTACCGTAAAATCTAGCGTATAACAAGCACCTTTAACTTTAAAAATGAGATCCAAATTTAAGATCTTGCGTTATACGCCGAGTATTAAAATGATCGCCTTAGAAGTAAAAAAAGGAATGGAAAAAGGAAAAAAAAAAACCAGACTTTTTTACTTGTATTAAAGCAGTTTTTATTTAAAAGAATCGACATTCCTTATGAACTTCAAGAATAAGTTCTAGAAGTATACTATATTTAAATAGAACTGAATAAATATACCTGAATAAATAATTTCAAAAGATAACAGCATTAGATACATACATTTCAAGTTTCTGCGTAAAAAAGCGCGTTAAGCAGCGAATGCACCTAAAAATTAAAAAACACAGCTTGAAAGTACGCATGCGATTTATACGCCAGTGCATGTTATAAGCCAAATTTTACGATAATTAATTAAAATTTAAATAAAGCATAACGAAGTCAATTTTTTTACAAATAAATAAATAAGAATAATAACAAACCATAGTAAACAATACTCATTATAGGATGAAAATATATAATTGGAATAATCAGCTAGTTAATAGCAGAATTTTTTCTCACGTATTTGAAGTTAAATTTATTGTATTATTCAAGAAAAAAAAAGTATAAAAACCTTGACATGATGTAGTATTTAACAAAGTTATCCATACACAAAATTAGGTAATCACTTGATGAATTGTGGACTTTTTTTTCTACTTACAACTATTTTCAAATACTAAGATTTCTATAAACATTATCATTGAATTAAAAAGGTACTGGCTTTCCAAACTAGATCTTTCAAATTAGCGCATCTGTTTAGTAATAAAAAGTCTCCTTTTTTTAATTTAGCACTTCACGCGCTACACTGATACATACAGAATTTGAGATACATTATGCCAGTGGTTCTCAAACTTGCACAGCGATTTTTTCAATCATAATTTTTATCGCGCCCCCCCATAAAAATAATAATGTATTGAATGAAATAATAATGCACTTTGGCGTTAAAGCTACAATACGATCATAATTATAAACAGTACAAATTAACAAGATAAGTATTAAATTTTGTATATGTTACTTTTAAGTATTTTTTTTTTTTTTTTACTTTTAATTCACTATAAAAGCGTGTTTTTTAGTTTGTTTTAAAACTATAATTTATTTTATAGTTATTTTTATTATACATGATAAAAATCACAATTCCAGTGAATGATTTTATTTTGAGAAAAATATACTTACTTACTTTTTCAAGGACTTTTTCAATTTTTCTTAGAAAAATTTGAGAAAAAGATCCATTAAAACTAAAGAAAATGTTCCAAATGTGCGTGTCCTTAAAGGACATAAATCACAGACATTTTTTAACAACACAGGAACGTTATTTTACAGCTAAACTGTCATATTTTGTTCACGTTTTTGTAGTTTTGCTGTTATTTGATGATCTACAAATAGCATTTTGAACTTTTTCTTCCTTATGTCTTTTTGACAAGGCGAAGTGCTACATTATGGCTTCATAGTTTTCTTCATAGAGATCTTTAGGCAGCATTTGAAAATTTTCAAACGTTTTATGTCTAACGCTTTTGTGATATTTAACTATCTTTATTAATATGCATTATTTTATCATTGTTTCAACTTCCTTCAATAACAGATGCCCATTTTTTTAATATTCTGCTTATTTACATTTGTAAACCATAATAAGTCGTACAACACAGCAATCGAAAGCACAAAATTGTTCTTTGGGAAATTGTAGCATGTTCTAAAAATAATTGTGTAAGACGTTTTTCATTATGCATTATGTGTTTCAGAATACTCATGCTTATCCATATATCATAAAACTCTTTCACATGGAAAAGATGAAAAGAAATATATTATATATATTTGCAACTTCCCTAAAAAAAAAAAGACGGAGATAACCATACTAGTAAGTTCGAAGGTCAACTAAAGTAATATTTTAGGTTAAAAGAAACGTAATAAAAAAATCTCTCATCGTTTGATATCGTTAAAAGAAACGTAAAAAAAAATCTCTCATTGTTCTCATATTGACAGCAAAGCAAACAAAAACATTTTTTTTTAAATTTGGTTACAGGATCAAAGATTGCTAATGAGCGTTTTTTGAATCTTTTATTTTTGATGATCCCCAGATGATAAAAATAAATTATATTAAATGTGTATTTTTTTATTCTGTCAGAAAACATTTGGTTTTACTTCATTCCAAAAAAATATTTTTTTATACCTTTTATTTTCAATATGCTCGTGCCCCACTCGCAGGGTTACAACGCCCCTCCCCGGGGGGGCGCGCCCCACAGTTTGAGAAACACTGCATTATGCACTGGGACTTTCATTTAATTTGAAATACTGAAATTTCTTAATATAATTGTTGCATAACCCTTTAAGACCCAACCCACACGATCGAGCGGATTAGATATTCTTATACGTTTTTGCTTCTGGAATAGTCGTATGTAAAAAATCGTGGATCTAATGATTGAGCTGGTTTGCGGAAAGTGTTAAGAGTTACTTTTTTATCAACAGATGATGGTTGTGGTCCATGTTTTTCTTTCAGCTGACAAATCTAGCTTTGTTTTCAAATTCAACGAAAACACATCTTCATTTTATCCGTCGCAAAAAGATAATTATCAATATATTTCTAATTGCTTGGATACAAATTTTTGTATTTATGTTTAAATAATTGTAAAATAGAAAAAAAATTATACTTATACTCTATTAATGTTGTTTGTAGGACTCGGGATTTCGTTACCCGCTCGAACGTGAAGGATGGCGTTACTTGAGTCACGGCAGCTGTAAAGGTAAATGCTTACCATGCGAATTTTCTTTTCCGTTTCAATAAATTTCATGAAAGTGTACATAAAAATGAAATATATGGTTATATAATTAATACCAAATTTTCTTGGGGTCCTTTTTTTCTTTTTCTCTCCCTTTTTTGCAATTAATTTTCTTTTTCATACATTTCTTGAGGACTATGACATTTTTATCCTCTCCACAGATATCTGTATCCATATCTCTCCTTCCCCCCAAAACAAATCTGAGTTTTTCGGCGGAAGTTAGTATAGTGTGGTTTATATATATATATATATATATATATATATGTTCTGTGTGTGTGTATATATATATTTAAATAAAATTTTCTGGTACATTTCACTATTTTTTATGGAATACTGTGTTAACTTTTAACCAAAAATTTTTCAGGTGTCAAAAAGGAGAATTCTCACAGAAGAAGGAATTTTACAATTGATTAATAAATCAGATTGAACATAGATCAGAACTTAGTGATATCTCGGATAATGACAATACTGAGAACAAAACATATGAATCACGAATACTGGAAGGAGAATCACGTTCAGATGAGAACGATGAAGAAAAATATGGGGATATATGAAATGGAAAGACAATTTTGGATCATTCATTACTATAAAAGTCTCTTGAACACATTCATTACATTGATTTAGCTGTTACAAGTTATTGGTTTCTGTGCAAACAAGCTACAATATCAAATTCCTCTAAAAAATGGATCGCTAAAAATTTAAGTTAGAGATAGTTGAAGCGTTATCAGTCACTCCACCTACTAACAATAGTATTTTAAATGATGATGAAGATAACAGTGTTGTAATTCCACTTTAAGAAAGATCTAGGGCTTATAATCCACCTGCTATGCATGTCATGGCTTTTATCCTGGCCATTCCAGGATAAAATACGTGATATGTATAGCCATTTTTGATGTGTTGATGATATTTCAAGGACTCGGAAGTACAGATTTAAAAACTACGAAAGCGGTTCGAAAACATGTTGTGAAAAATACAATGGCCATTTATACTTGTCAAAAACAAAACAATTTTTTACAGTAAATAAATAATGAATTATTAAAAGAGTTAATTATACAGCAATAATTTCCTCATCTGTAACAATTTTAGTTAAATTAAGATTATTTCTTCTATCAACTTAGAGGTAAAAATGTATATAACTCGTATAATGTCATAATGACCTTTTTCACAGATAACGACCAACCCGCATGATCATCCGGGCACCGTCTACGTTTCAGGGGGAGAGCGGGGATTTTTTATTATTTTTCCCAATATCATTGGGGTTCGTGTAGTATTAATAACCAAAAGAAATTTATTTAAAAGATAAAAATAATTTGGTTCTTAAAGGGATAATTCAATACCTATTTGTTGTACTTACTCGTAAATATCTACAATAAGTTCAGTGGTTATTATAGCAGCTTGTGTGTGTGTGGTGAAAATACTGGAAACGGTATCGTCGCCCCAATTATTGTGGTGGTTATAGCACTCGACCTTTAATGGAATGGGCTCGGGTTCGAAGCCCAAACAAGGCATGAGAAAAGAAGTCAAACTTGCACCTGAAATGGATTCCTGTTTCGAATGGAAAGCAACGCATCCTTTTTGTTCTACGCAGGGATCATCGTTTGTATAATAAAAGTCCATATTATTCTGTGTTTGTACTGTATGTTTATGTTCATTCGTCTTTCACATTGTATCCCAGGTTTAATCACACAACTACTGAGAAAGAAAATTAAATTACAACATTACGCATTAATTAATAAGCTAAAGTACCCTTGTTTATGAAATTTAAAAAAAATAAATAAAATCTCTTCTCATTACGAGGTAAATTTCTTTTTAGCTAAGCTGAGCATGTAGTAAAGTATAATTACAGATTTAAGGATCAAGAACACAAATTGGGCATTTAAATATTAAAATTTATTCCCACATCTAAATATTAATCTCAAAATATAGTAAACAAAATCTTACTGGTTTTTATTATGAGAATCAGAAATGAAGAATGAAGTTTAAAACTACATTGTTCAACTGAATGCAAATATAACCATTAAGTCAACAGACATGGGGTATACGAGTGTAAGTCAAAAAGTAAAGGGACTTTTGGAATTTCTTTTTCAAAGGTTTGGCAACAGTGCTAGTATTCAGAGCTGAATGAACTGCAGACGTCAACCTTTCTATGCAATGCGCCAATCGTTTTTCCAGTAGACGGTTGGGGTGCAGCAGACTGTCCAACTTGAAAGATCCATTGTCGATCTGCACCAAGCAGGAAAGAAGAACAGCGATTCTCTTTCTGTTTGCGGAAGATGTCAAATCTGTGGAAAGTATTCATCGAATTCAATGGCAGTATTGTGACTGATATTTATCACGAAGCAAAATCTACTTCAAACAGGGAAGAACTTCTTTGTGTGATGATGAAAGCTTGGAAAGATCATCAATTTCAACTACTGAGGGTTATTGTGGTGAAAAGTATAGTGACGAAACATATGGCAAGTATCCACTGGCAGGTATCACATCGTCCAAAAACAAAAATAGAATCACTGCCTCTTTTCCTATTCTGTGTAGATCGACAATGGAGCTGCCATGCTTAAAGGTGTCCTACACTTAAACGACTACGAAGAAAGATGAGTGACACGTATTATGTAAGTGTTACTTCCTACCTCCTCATTCAGCGCTAGATATTTGCGATGTTGCCATACTTCGGAAAGAAAAAAAAGTGCAAAGGTCCCTTTACTTTTTGAATTTCCTTCATGCAAAATAGTACTAACGATGTTGAAAAATCAGAAAAAAACAGAATAATATGAGTTTTTGAGACCAATAAGTGTTAGAGGTAATGTCTGGAGTATGCAGGTTGCGCAACACTTAAAAAAATACATATTTAACATAACTATGATAATTCTATATTTAGTCATTTCTCGAAGTATTTACATTCTTAGCATTAAATAAACTCTTCAAAGAAAGAGATTCAGATAAATATAGTTATGCTAGTTAAATCATGGAAAAATTGTCTAAATATTCTCTGTTTGAACATTTATTATCTAAGTAAAAATTAATGATGATCTTTTCTTTCAATGTCGATATTCAATAAAATAGTACATGCGCTGTAAATTCTTTATGCCATAATATAATATATATATATATATATATATATATATATATATATGCATGAAAATCAAGACTTTATTTAACATGCTTCCGACTGTCCGATTTGGGTCAAATATGCACCGTTTTGTTGCATAATTTATTGCCAATTTAAAGGGAACTTCATAATGCCTCTATCACAGAAGTCTTGGTCCTTATTGGCGAAAACATCTAGAAATCGATTTTCATAATCTTCTTTTGATCCCGATTTCTTTTCACTCAGGAAGTTTTGCAATGTGAGAAAAGGTAGTAATCGATGGTGACAAGTCCGGACTATATGGTGGATGCTTTAAAACTTCCCAACCAAGCTCCCAGAGGTTCTGGCGAGTCACTACACAAGTGTGTGGCCTGGTGGAACACAACTCCTCCTCTGTTGGCCGAATCTGGACATTTTTGTTCAATCAACAGCTTCAAACGGTGCAGTTGTTCACATTATAGATCTGAATGTAGTGTTTGGCAATGCGGAAGCAAATCCTAGTAAATGCTTCACGACCGTTAGTCCTGGTTTGCCCATCGATTGCACTGCTTCTCCGCACTTTGACCACGATCGTTTTTGCACAATATTGTAGTATGTGACCCATTTCTCATTCCCAATCACCATCCGTTTAAGAAATGGATCGATTTCATTCCGTTTGGTCAAGGTTTCGCAGATGGAAATTCAATAAATCATGTTTTTGTGTTAATTAGGGTGACACCCAAACATGGCGCTTTGTTTTTAATCCAACTTTGCTCAAATGGCTTAAAAGTGTTTTATGGCCGATCTTTAGCTCCTGCGCGATGCTACGATTACTAACATGCCGTTCATCTTCTATTATTTCTGTGATTTTATCGACATTTTCAACGAAGGAACTGCCTGTGCAAGATGCATCTTTAACATTAAAAATACCTGGACAGAATCGATGAAACCAAAATTGCACGTAATTAGATCTTACAGTATTGGGATCATAAACACCATTCGCAAGTTCAGCCAACTGGCATGCATTTTCACCGTTATCAAAGAAAATCGGTAAAAAGAACCCAATTTTCTCTTTGTGTGACTCCATTTTTAACACCCTGGAACCCACAACTGAATGGACCTAACAAAAAAAATAATATTTTTTGTGTGAAATGTCTTCTTGACAACGAGCATAAATTTGAAATTGTTTGATTGATACTTCACGAGATATCGACATTACAGCCATTTACCGAAAAAATAATGGATTTCCTTTTCCCCAACCTAATATATATATATATATATATATATATATATATATATATATATATATATATATATATATATATATATATATATATATATATATATATATATATATATATATATATATATATATATATATATATATATACTAGAGTACCACGACAGACGTTGTCTTGTACACATGTCTTAAATTTAAAAGATATTAATTCAAAACGCTAAAAATCGTGAATCGCGTCTGCATTTTCGTAACAATAAAGACCGGGTTTGGCCAGTTTGACAGAAAATCAATTTTCGACGCCAACTTACGTCTTTTTTAATTCTTACTATTAGCTCACGATCTCTATATATTTATTTATTTATCTTGGTGGTATTTTCAATCATTAATAAAATACATTTTAAAGCTCTCAATTGAGCTGAAATGTATTGTACATTATTATTTTGGATGATAATACAATAATTTTAATTATAATTAATGAAAATTAATTGATTAAAAATAATTATTTAAAAAAATTACAAATACAGCCACGTTGGCGACTTAGCGACCCTTTTAGCGACTTATGTCAAAATTTGAAATGGTTTTTTTTCTCACGTGTTAAAGCATTCAGTTGAAAGGAAATATTATATACACGATTGTTTTGAATGACAATACTATACTTTAATGATAATTAATAAAACTACCACTTAATGTTGTGATTCTGTCACATGTATATACATATTTATTTTAATTGCAACTATTTAATTAAAAATAGCTAAAATAAATTTTTTTGGTTGATCTAAGTAGGAATTGATTTAATTTTTTTATATTACTTTTTTATAACAATAGCGTTGTTACAACAATGCAGGTGAATGTTGAGTTGTATTTTTTGAATGTTTTTAATTAATATATTTTTAACTAATAGCGATATCGGACCAAATTCAGAATCTAAACCATTCTCGAATTTACTTGAACCCACACAAAAAATGTTATCGAAATGGGTCCAGCCGTTTAGGAGGAGTTTAGTGACATACACACGCACAGAAGATTTTTTATATACAGATATATATATATATATATATATATATATATATATATATATATATATATATATAAACCTTTATTTGTTTAGTCAGAGTTCAGTTCTTTTTTAATTACATATGTAGATGTGTTGCCCTCATTCATTATATTTTAATGATTTTTATTAAAAATTAAGTACACAACGCACATTGTAATGAAATTTATGTAGAATTTTAATAACATTTGAAAATAGCTAAAATAATAGACATCGTACAGCAAAAATGCTTAAAAAATTGCTATTGTAACTGTTGTAAAAGTGGAAAGAACGATTTATCTATATATTTTTATATACATAATACGTGATATAATTTCCGATGCGGAAAGAACATTTTTTTATGAATCTTGAGCTCATTATTATAGCAACTTTAAAATTCTGCCTTAAGAAAGAAAACTCATCTGTACTTGGAAAAAAAAGAAACGCTAAATTTGTTTCGGAATGCATCAATACTTTTTTCCTCATCTGAATATAGCAGTAAAAGAACTTTTAGAAAGTTTTCAAACTTCTACACAGATGCATTTATAATACGAAAAACTTTTCCAAAAGTGTGGTGATATTTGAATATTAGATTACAGGTTTTTAGCCTAAATTTTTAACCAAAAAAATCTAGAAGTTCATGACAGCATTATCTTAGGTTTATCCTCACAGTATTGGATAATGTTAAACATAAAACAATGCTATTACAAGCAGATTTTGCGCAAAATAATTGCTATACCATTTTACTTTTATCGAATATTTTGTTATTTCAGGATTATAAATTCTTCTAAATAATATAACTTTTTGATAGTTTTTTGATATATTCTATGGGACTTTTCAACAGATTTCCTCTCTAAGGGTAGCATTGAGTTATGTTCACTTTTTAAGTTGATTATTTGCTATTTAATCATCAACAACACAACTCATATTTAAAACGTCTTCACAACTTGGAAAGCACATCAAAATCATGATAAACAGTTTTATAATGTAGATATTAACATCGGGATTTAAAGCGCTATTTTTTAAAATCACAACTGATTGTATTAATATAAATTTATATAATATAAGTGGGGGTAATTAATGCGCGTGGAGGTGACACATAAAAAAATAAACCGTAATTTACACTTAATTTATAAATTTCCAACTACATACTGAGAGTCACGACTTACACACGAGATTTTAATCAATATGCATGAAGAATAAAGGAAGGTTTTTAAATAATTTCTGGAAACTTAGTTAACATTTTGAGGAAAATCCCGGCTTGGTGGCTGTAAGGTAGCGTGCACGCTTCTTAAGTCCAATTTGTGTGTTCGAACCCGGTTGGAGTTCATATTTTGTTTTTTTTCCTGGATGCAAAAACCATAGGTACGCATGTCATGTGATTACATGGCATGTAAAAGTCTGGTATTCTCGGCTAAATTAAATCATGTAAATAGTCTGCATCCGACGTGAGATTGATTTCAATAAAACTGAATTGTCACAATTTGGTAGCTGAAGCCGCTACTAAATGATGCCACCAATTGTTTCCACTAAAGAGTACATGTCGTATCTAAAAATAGCTTACCTGCCAAAATGCTGGTCATTTGAACCAAACAAAAATTGAGGAAAATAAAGAAAAATAATGATTTTTTAAATATATATATAACAAATATAAAGTTAACGTCTATTCGTCAGTTAAAAGGAAGCACATGTGCTGATTAACGACGTGTATTTTTTTTCCTTGTAGAAGTTATATATTCATAAATGAAAAATAAATTCTTCCAGTTACATTATTTTTACAAAATGTCAAAGATTCTTATATTTTTATTCCTGAAACCTTGAGGAAATAAACGAAACTATTGACTTAAATCAGATACAGATCAAAAGTTTAATAATTTGAAAAAAAATATTTACTAAAATTAATAAATTAAAACAGCATATAAGTATTTTACCAACATTAAAATTTCTCATAAACAAAAAAATTACAACATGTATCAACATTTCAATGAAACATGAATATACAGGGTTTTGCCGAATTTGACTGTTTAATTTTGATAGAGGTAGTAGGCAGCATGGGAACTACAAATCACCATTGAACATGAAGTCGCAAACCATGTTTAGTCGGAGTAATTTACAAAAACAGTTACGGAGGGTTGCGATGTTGAGTGAAATAAAAAGGGACGTTGAGAAGTAAAGAAATACATTTATTGGATGTGAAGCATGTTTACAATATAACCAGTGCATCCCAGTTTGACGTCAGTAATGCAGCAAGTGAACGTCACAGGAATTTTGCGAAATTGAGACAGCTTAGGATATAGTACAGTCGACAGCAACGAACAAAATATTTTCCGATGCGTTCAAACAAATTCTGTGTACTGGCAATGTCAGCTGAAGTGATGATGATTCATGCCATGAGATCCTTAACTGTAGCCACCAGCGTCTCATGCACAAGCGATTACTGGTGGCTCCAGTAGAAGACAACCAAGTGTTGGTGCTGATATCACTTCCTTGTAGAGTGGTCCTGGTACATTCTCTGTACTAGGCGTCCATTGAAACTGGACTTGCCTTACATGAGGTGCAATTCTTCTTTCTTGTTATCCGACATTGTTACCAACTATAGCTTAACTACCACGCTTTATGCAATTCCCTCCTATGACAACTTGCTAACCGCCCTTATTCTCACGAAGCTAGTGGGAAGTTTGCGCGTGTCCTAGATCACTTACAACAACTCCTGGAGCAAGTGCCTTAGGAAAACCTGGTATTTTGTGCCATTGAGGCGTTGAGACAGAATATGTATACCCCGCATTTTCTCGGTCTGGCTTCCCGACAGGCTAATCATCCCCCCAATGGCTAATATTATAGCAATTGTGATGGAATAAACGGGGTTTACGATCACATGTTCTACGGTGATATGTCCACTTTGACTTTGTCGGTCGAATTCTGAAACATCATACAGAAAAAAGAAGTCTATTGCAGAGGTCGGTAACCTTTTACCTGTGGCGTGATTAGCAAATCTACCAATATGATTCAGAATTCCGTACAGTAGGTTATATTTGAAACAATTTGATTCAAACGAAACTGCATGTAAATAGAGAATAGCAAATAAAATTCATTTACAGTTTTACTGTATATTATTTTGCATTATTTAAAGATAGTTTATGACATGAAAAAACTTTTTCTTAAACAAAATTTTAAAAAAAATAAAATTTTACAATGTTATGTATTTTTAATCATATTTTTGAACATGACAAAATGATAACATAAAAAATATAGGTATTCCTCCTTCACTATACTTAAACAAAAATTTTAAGGCAAACCAAATGCACCACTCTACTTTCATATCGTAAAATCAGGGGTATAATTTAAGCTTTTCAATTAGACACGATCCTCAGCATTCAGTTGTTAAACACCTTGCTCACGGACTCGAAATATGTTCATATTAGGAAAGTATGTTCAATTATACATGTAAAACAAAAAGCTGAAAGCAGAGATAACATAACATTTTCTATCTTCAAACAATTAACTCTTTAAGGCAACGACACACATTAATTTATTCAATAGTTATGAGTTTATCTTAAAAGATGCCTTTCAGGTTTTTTCGTAATTCCTCAAAGGTCATAATTCTGAAGATGTTTGTCAAGGTCCATTACAACTTTATCAACTTTCAACCACTCAAAAAGAGATACATTCTGGAGTAGTGCAGAGTGCCACTGAGAATTGTACCGTGTACTACATGCGTCACGCTTGCCATAGGTTTCTAACACCTAGTCTGAAGTATATCATTTATTCAATTTGTTAAAACTGTTAGAAATCCTTAAGCTTAAAAGATTTTAAAGAATAGACTCTATGGAGCAGGGATTGCGAATCAATGGCACGCGTGCCATTGATGACATGTGACATAATATTTGCATGCCACTGATTAAAATGGTTTGCATTTTAGTTCAAAATAATGAAGTTCACTATGAATTATAATGGCCAAACGCAAACGAATGGTCGCAAACGCGTTTGTTATTGTGTTGCCTTAATTACTAAAATTGCTAATAACGGAAAATTTGTCAATGCACAACGTTGACAATTTCGTTGACACAAATATATTTTAAAGTTTATTTGTGTTATATTTACGATTTTTAACTATTATTTAACATTGCTTCTTCAGCAAAAAAAAAGTGCAATATAGTAAGTTTAATAGATATTCATGCCAGGTGAGGCAAGAAGTATGGAATGAAAAAAAAACATTTTTATTTCATGTTTCGTTTTTTCATGACATTGTAAAGGGAAAACAAAGACTACGTAGATTTTAATTCTATCAGAGCCTACATTCTAATGTATAGTTTGAATTGAATATTGAAAAATTAAAACGATTTTTTTTTCTTATTAATAAAGAAAACAAAGCATAATCTAATCAACTGTCACATCTAACATTTTCCTGTTCATATAAGATTCCCAGTACTTCAGCAGGTACTTAACAGTAACTTAATAAGTGATACAAATAAAAAAAATATTTAAACCATAGGAAATTTAAGTACTTCTTGCATGAATCCTAACTGCTACTTTTTTTTTGTTTTTCTTGTACAATAACACAGAGCCGTTCTAGAAAAATCCTCCATTATATGAAATCATTTTTAGTTATGTGTCAGCAATTTTATCTTCAATACAGTTATACAACATTTGATATTAAACGTAATCAAATTACAATCTATTTATAAAGTGGGGCCATATTTTTGAATAATAAATGATGTAGCACCACACTACTTATTGCATAATCATTCTATTCATGATTAATTTAACATATCTCGCTTTTGTTATGCATATAGTTGAATTTAGTCGAATAAACTATTTTTAAATGAATTTAAGAGTTATCATATGAATAGATTGTATGTAATTACTGACTGCTCCCTCGATATATTTTACCCCGCGGTCATTTGCGCCTGTTTTTGCTACCGTCGTTACTCGTGGGGTGTAGAGAACACCCCAAACATTTAACACGTGTATTTAATTATGAAAATAAAATTAAGTCATTATGATAAAAATTTATAAAGTACAAGATATTTTTTGAATTATACAAATAAAATTATTAAATTTAATACATACAAATAAGACTCTAACATTAATTTAAACTAAACACACAATATTTTCATTTTAAAACACATAATTTTATATTTTTTCATAAACCAGTGAAACGTATATACCAGTAATAAATATACTTCATAACTAATGAGATAATAATAGTAAAAATTAGAAAAATAATATTTTAATCATTTCCCAAGCATTCAGAGCAGACTGTAAACATATGCTCAACTTCTCGCGGGAGTTCTCAGCCTCTCCCCCTAGATAAATTTTTTAAGGTCGTTACATTCCAATCGTTTGAGAAAGAAAGATTGCATCAGGTCTGAAGGTTCAATGACCAAAAATCGGCGGCTACAAAAAAAACGTGATTCTGCATATTATTTTTAGAATCCTGGGAGGATTTTCTTTTTGCAGGGTTGTACAGAACACCACGCGCGAGTGATCGCGGGTTAAGCAATAATTGTTATAAATCATTTCTATGTCGCATTGGTAACATTACTTTCAAGGTGTCAAGTGCAGAAAATTGTCTGTAACAGTAAAAATAGAATGCAAGTTTGGATGTACATTTAAAACTTTATCTATACTTTAATTATTATAAACTTTAATTATGTACTTTTAAATACTTACAAAATTAAAAAAAATTCAAATATTTTAAGACTATGTTAAATGAACAGAAATTGCATGGCGGATTGTTTGTCTGATATGTTATAACCCTTTCTTTTATTTTTATCTAAATTCAAATAAAACAATGATTAATTAGGTGGGAAACAGTCACATATACGTAAGGATTTACAGAATTTGACTAACAATCATAATCTAATTGCTATTCTTAAGGCATTTTGATTAATGTGAGTGGTGTAATAAACAATATACTTTTATTGAAATAAAAGTTCCGGTGGTTTCATTTTAATCAGAATAATATCAATTTGACTATATTTGCTTTGTTAAAATTTATTTTCATTTGAGACGTATCTACATTGCAAGCTCAAATAAACATGGAAAATTAGAAAATACGGGCTAATTATTCAATGTTATTAACAATATTGCACCAGGTAAGAGAGATAAAGAGATGAAGATGATGAAATTAATCGACTGTGTGTGTAAGCAAAGTGTTATCGAATATCTTCAAAACCCTGTTAGGACTTACAACCAATTAAAATTAATTAATGTTTCACATATTTTAAGCAACATCATACAGTTTGTCATTTAAATTCATTGATAAACATAATATAAACTAATACTTTCCCTTAAGTCTCTAAGCAGATGAGTGAGCCTTACCAACCATCATGATTCAACAAATCTTATAACTAATTTATATCGAATCAATGATTCCGTTTGTTGTGTTTCATTCCAGATGAAAGGAAATACTGGAATATTAAGAGAAATATTTTCATGTCATTAAACTCCAATAATTATAAATTGATTTAGCAAATATTTGAGTAAATGAATCTGTTAAAGATTTTAATCAGTTGGTAATGTTTATTATTATCGTTTCAGGGTTAACCAGGTATGCTTGTACATTGTACGGACTACTGACAACTGGTCACAACCAGTCAGTCCGTATACGCTATACGTGTAATAATAGTGTCTTCTTTCTATCTTCAATTTGCCTATGTTTTTAAATTTTACTGCAGGGTTATAAAAGCTAATGTTCTTAGGAGACGCAGTTTGTCCATGGTACAGAAATACTTTTCATCCGGAATTATTTTGTGGAGAAGACGAGAAATTTTCATTGAATGTATACCTTTAGATTCTTAAAAATAGACCAAAAAAAGCAGGGATTGAAAAAGCAATGTGCATTTTGGGGATTGAGAAGAAATGAAAATGGAAAAATAATGCAAAAAAAGCCGATATTATATATACCTCTGTCCTTATTGCATAATACCATAATTCGCACACACACACAAATTGTGTTTGCAAACACATACACACAAAACCCTCAACCGTTTGAAGGATATGTGCAAACGTGAAATTTTTATAAGTATGAGAGAAATTCTTTTAAGATGTTTGAAACATTCTTCACAGCATTCAGAATATACTTATAAAATTCAAGCATTTGGAAGATTTTGTATTCCGCAATTATAAAATAGCGTGATAACTTTAAAATTGAAAATTAAAATAAAATACTTCCATTTTCGTGTTATGTGTGTTAAATATTATGCTTAGTTTTATTCTACAAAAGTTTGCCTTTCTTAAATACATTGGACCCAAAACTTTAAGTATAATACATAAAATAGGGGGATATTTTCAACCGACATTTTTGCCATCTATCTGAGGTTTTTAAAAAGATTGGTAAATAAAATGTTCAGTTGAACCTATTTTGTGCGGTAGATAGGGACAGCATTAGAATAAACGCACAAAAATTATTCAAACATTTCAGAAATTCTTACATATAACAAACTAATTCATGGAAATACTACAAACAACTTTTTTTATGTAGTGGATAGAGACCGCAATAAAAAAAGTCGTATTTATAAAATATGTCAATTATTTAAGAAAATTATGTAAAAATACTTCCAGAATAAAATAAATAATTAAATATAACACATGGAAACATTTTAGAAACATATAGCATCTCATTTTATACACGGATAAGTTTTCAAAATGTACATACATAATTCATTGCTACGTATCGTAATCCAAAGCCCTGTAATAAGTAAGTTTAAAATCGCTTTCGTCGCTGGAAGTTACAAATTCAATTGATCTACTATTTGACAACATAAATAGAGATATAAGTTTTTGTTCGAATGTCGGGTGGTCAGTTGCTTTTTAAATGTCATGATAATAAGATATATATGATTGAATCCCTTTTTAGAATTTTTTTACTACTTTCTTAATTGGTATCTATATATTTGAAGAAAATGCTTTTCCAATTGTTGGAAAGCTGGATCCCAGCATATTTTTATCCGCTCTCAAAGAATCCGGTTCTTCTTGTCCGTCTTCATAATCCATCAAATTATTCATATAGAGACTGTCATTGAATGTTTCGTCTCAATCAAGCACGGGCTGCTGGGGCGTGAAGAGAAAGCAACTGAATGCGCATTGTTGGAAACTTTTATAACAAATGAACAAATCGTCCTGAAGTGTTTACATTTCAGTGGAGTAACATACACCCACGCATCACGGGGGGAGGGAGGACTCTAGAGGCCCAAGGCCTGACTTACGCTAAATACGTAATTGCCCAATTAATAAAATATTAAAAGTAAAACCTGAGTTTCAGTGGATGCTCTAGCATTCTCCGTTACACCCCTGGTAAATAAATAGAAACCGTTACAGTTGAGCCAAAGTCATAGATTCATGGGGGGCGCAGGACTCTAGGCTCCAAGGCTTGACTAACGCTAAATACGTATTTACCCAATATATAAAATATTAAATTTGGAACCTGATTTTAGGGGGGTCCCGTACACCACTAGTACATAGATATAAAGCATTACAGTGGCACCAAAGCCATTGAAATTCATACACCACTTAAAAAAATGTCACACATAAAAAATCGCGTAAAAATGAAATCGCACAAAACAAATCACACAAAAAATCGCATAAAAAAGATCTCCGCAAAACAGGTTCTACTGTATATAAAATTTCATAAATATACCGTCATCCCTAGATCCTTTTACTCTCATGTACTTCAGAGTGTTTCGAAATGGTGTCAAATACAATTTATAAGGGAAAAAAAACGGCACACCCAGAACAAGTTGTCCGATAGAGACAAAAATGTGTGGAAAGAAAGATTACGTTTAGAATAAAAAATGATTAAAAATTTTAAAAAAATAAATGATTTTTTTAGAGTTGCATAGATAAAGAGTAACGAGCTCAATAAGGAGTAGATCCACCTCTAGCCTGGATGCAAGCTGCACCACGACGGGACATAGAACGATAAAACACCCTGATGGTCTCTTGCGGAATTTCTTGCCAACGTTGCTCCTAGTGTCGTGCCAGGTCATTAACATTCCCTGTTAGATGCAATCTTCTTAACATCATATCCCAGACATGTTCGATTAGAGAGAGATCTGGCGTTCTGTTTGGTCATGGAAGTATTTGATAAGCTGTAAGATAGTTCATAGCAATACGCGCGGTATGTGGTTTGGTTTTATCTTATAAGGCCAGGGTACAGCAAATGGAACGGTAGCAAAGCAGTTCTCAAAATGTCGTCGACCTACTGATGGGCCGATAGCCTGCCTCTAATGCAGCGTTTCTCAAACTATGAGGCGCGCCTCCTTGGGGGGCGTGACAACTCTACAAGCAGAGCGAAAGTAAAAGTCGAGAACAAAACACTAAAAGTTGAGAAGTCGAGTTCTCGAGTTGTAAAAGTCGAGAACAAAACACTATTTAAAAAATAATAATGTACTGAAAATAAACAAAATATATTGTGACATAATAAAAAATAAAATATACATTTACACTTATAAATATATTGGTGCTACCCAATGTATTTTATAATTAATTTAACAATACTGAGTTAAAAACAAGTTTATTATTTATCAGTGACCCTATGGGCCTGTCCTATATATGCAACTTAAAACAAAAATTAACACTTATCTTGACAATTTTTGTACGGTTTATAATTAAACCTTGACTGCCGATCACAAAAGTTTTGCGATTCGCTCTGAAATGACAACCGTTTTCCACTTAGGCACGCGTATGGGAAGCATTGGGGGGAGGAGGAAGGAATGAAGAAGCAAAAATAATCTGGAATAAGTAAATCCTTCGCAAACATTGTCAATGCCTTTTTATTGCATTCCAAAGTTTTCGGAATAATTTTACAGATAACAGTACACAGAAAAGATCGTACTTCGGAAAGAAGTATATATATGTCTGTGAAAATAAACACTTTGGCTCAGCGAGACGTTTATATACATGGGGGAGGGGTGCTTAAGAGGTAAAAGTCGTATCGTAATTTTAGCATCAAAGTATAGCAATGAATTCAGTACATTGTTATTGTATGGGGGATGAAAATTATAGTTGAATGTTGGCTCGCGAGTGTTGCAACTTTGAGATACACTGCTCTAATGACGACCAAAGCAGTGCCTCTTCAATAGAAATGGCACACCCAGACCATAACTCATTGTGTGGCGTGCACTAGCGAAAGCAAGATCGGCACTCTTCGATATGTCTCTAGACACAGCTTCATCCTCAGCCATCATGATTCCATCCTGATCGATCCAAACACCACTGTATTCAATTCAAGAGTTTGCAGGCGCGAATGAAAGGTGGCGTAGTGGTCGGCACGAGCGTAAATTTCGCTCTATCAACCGTATGTGAATGGTCATGTTGAATACTCGTATGCTGGACTTATGTCTAATGGTTGAAGACGATGAATCAAGCTCTGTGAAGCTGTTATGACAATCAATCTATCCTCCTGATCTGTTGTGGCCTTAGATCAACCGCTACCATTATGACGCTGAAATCTGCCATTGCCCAACCATTCTTGCTAGCATATTCTAATGGCCGCATTGCTTCGACCCATATGACGAGTGATTTTTCGATTTGCCCCACCTCCATCTTTTAGTCCAATGAAACGACTACTTTCAAAATCTAAGAGTTGCTCGTAATGAGCTCGAAACCTAAAATGATGCATTTCTTTCAGTTTTTCAAAAGTATCCTAAACCGCAATGCAACAAAAAATTTTCACCATCAGATTGAGAATCGCTTCTTATAGTCACCTACTGAGTGCGCAGTTCCGATGCTCTGTAGCTCCTCCTATTCATTCCTTGGACACCAAATTTTAATCATTTGCATGTTCGGTTGAAATGTCTTTTCATATATTTCATTACAATCGGGCAACTCCTTTTTGGTGCGTTTTTTTTTTCTTCTGTTATAGAGTGTACATTCATGGACGAGGATGAATTGTACATTAGTTTGCTTATTGTTGGTAGACTAAACTGGTGAAAAACTAATGTTATGCATAAATTATGAAATTTCCACTGTATCTTTTGATTATGGTAGCTAATGGTGGGGTACATGCATGATTCTTATGTCATTGATTTTATGACACATGGCAACAAAGACAATTTTAGTAACGATAACAGATATGTTTAACATTGGCAATTGATGTAATTTGCATCTTATTTCCTCACATTAGATTTAGCATTAATTTTGCTTAAGAAAGATGAAAATATTTTTATCGAATTAGCTTTATCACATATTACATTTAAAATGTTTTATTTGTGTATGTCCTTATAGGGACATTAACAAGTCTGTTCTAGTTTGTTATCATTAATACGTAATCAGGCAATATTAATTCAAAATAAAATAAATATATATATAAATGAAAAATACTAACTTAACCCCTTAAGTGCCACCGGTGTGCATATCCATCTAATTTAATAAGTGCCTGAAGTGGCCCGGATGTATATATATGTATTTTCAAATTAAGATTATTTTCCTTGGACTGCTAATAGTAAAACTATCCGAAGGTTTTGGAATGCAAAAAAAATGGCCTTGACAGTATTTGAGATGGATTTATTTATTTCCAAGAAAGATTTGCTGATTTGTGATTCCCTCACCCCACCAAATACACCGCGTATGCTTGCCTATGTAAAAAAAAAGTTGACACTGTGGAGAAAATAGTGTAAATTTACATCAGTAGTTAAAGGGTTAACTTAAACATGAAAGATTTTACAGCTTAAGTTGTCATTTTATTGGTTAATTAGAGAACTAAAATTTTTCACAGACAAAAATGCATGAATTATTAATGAAGATGATTACATAGTAATTTACTACGTAAAACATTTCTTATAACATTTTACAAATATATGGCGTTTTTATTCGGGCTCAAAATATTTCGAAAGATATTTCTATGCATATTTATACGTTGATATATTTGTTTATCATTAGATTTTTATGTAATGTTTCCCAGTTCGTAAGAGTTCCATTTATAAACACGGTGGATGTATAGGGGATATTTCTTTTAAATAAATTATTCACAAAATATATATCATTCAAGATTAAATCTTTGAAATAATTCTTGTTTTGATCATGATGTAAAATTGTATTGTCCATGTAAATAGGATATTTTGATTTATTATATGTTAATCTTTTTGAATAATACTTGACTTCCCAATTGATATCGATGTAAAAACTATTAAGAAATTTTAAATGACATAATTTAAATACACACACATATTTGACGTTACTAAAACCACATCTGAAACTACCAATACCTTTATTTATTTTAGTAAATGCTTTAAATCACCATAATAATAGATAATTCAATTGAATGGTTCAACTGAACATTTCGAAACTTTGAGAAAACCATTAGTTTTATTTAGGAAATCTAAAAGGAATTTAGAATGTAAAGGTTCGTTAGGAAATACAAAAGCTCTTCAAAAGGCAAGCAAGTGTTCGCGAAACAAGAGTTAATTATTTGTCGATGAATTTCAATTTGTCAGTTAAAAGACCAAAAGAATTAACGTTTAAGCATTTGCTAATAGGATTCACTATTTCGCTGTTAATTTAGATAATTAGGTATTCTAAATTTTACATTTTAACTCGATTATATTAAGAAAGACAAATATATTTTTAACTAGTGTTTAAACTTTTGTGTGATTAATTATATTTTAAGTGTACATGAAATGAAACACTCGAAATTAACTAGCAGATCTTTGCTGCTGGAAATCCGGTCTAATTTTGCTACTAAATAAATTGCACTCTTTAATTTCCCATTCATTAATTGAATGACATAAAATAACTCAGATTATGTTTGTATGGTTAAGTGCAATATTTTATTAAACTCTGTAAATAGGAATTTATATGCTAATATATTGTTAATTTGACCAGAAAATTATTCATTATTTATTGTGTATGTTTGTAAAATACCCAGATATTGAATACCATCTGAATGCGGAATACGAAATTAATAACACATTTATAGCCTTCCTGAATGAATGGAAGTTAATGACTTAAATGCTTAAATTAATCATTTGCTATTTCAATTTATTCTACTTAGTATACGTAAAATATCAATGAAATAAAAGAGGCATAAATTAGACGAACGGCCATGGATTAAGTAGAAGACACATTGTAGATCAATTGAAAATGCTACAAATACATTTTCTTCGGACATAAATTGATAACTTATCAACTTTCTAATAATTCAGCATAGTTGTTTGAATTTCAAGTTAAGGGTAATTCTATAGACTTTGTGTGTGTTAAGATGGCTTGGTATCTAAAAATGACCGACCTATCGTTTTTTAAATTTTTATTTAATCTTATCCTATGAATTATTATCTTTGGTTTGATATATCGTTCGTGCAAGTCGTAAAGTAAGAAGTCGAATACAACTTCCTTTGAAAACAAATTAGTTAATTCGGCCACACCCCCTTTTTAAATAAAAAGCTAAAACAAGCGTTATCATGAAAAAGTCTATTTTATAAAGAGAAATAATAACTATAAAAAAAGAATGTGTAATATATAAAGCAGAATATTTCCGAGCCAATGCAATAATGTAATCTTCCCTCTTTGTGAAATATGGGCATGTAAAATTTTTGAATTAAGGCATTTTATATTAATAATTTCATAATTTCAGATCTTATTCCTGATATGTTTTTCATACAAATGTAATACTTTAATATATGTGAAGAAAAAAACTAAACTTTCTGTTGTGACAGAAAAAAAAGTTTTTTTCACATTTTTCTTGAATTTTCTTGTGTGCAATTATACCTTCTTAAAATTGATCCTTTATAAAAATGTATGGGTTGAAAAAATACAAAAACGCAATATTTTTTAAATATATATATATATATATATATATATATATATATATATATATATATATATATATATATATATATAAATACCTTCAAGTAGAGTTTTAAGGTTATTAAAGCTTACTATATTTTTTTTCAGAACTATAACCTTTAAACTTGTTTTTCTCAGTTAGTGATTTTCGAAACATTAGTGCATTCAATATGCTACTCCTTCCACAACTATTCACCAATCACTTTAATTTGTTTCCTGTGTGTTGCATATAAAGCATGTAACAAAATTAGGGACACATTTTGCTGTAAACTGAATACTTTTTTTTTTAAAAAAAATTAAACTTAAAGAGATATTGGCCTTTTCGTTGATTTTTAGCATGCATATAAATATTTTATTTTTTTCTCAAAAACGAATTAAGTTTTTGTAAAATCGATCCCTAAAGTTGTTTATAACATCCATAAGAATATTACAAAAGAAATTCAGGTCCAAAAAATAATAATTACAGAAGAAGTATGATTTTAAAATTTTCCAAATTTTCTTCAAAAAATCTAATTTTTTAAAATTGTGTGAATAATATATTAAACATTTCATCTCGTAACATTTTCATGAATAGAAACATTATATAAATTGTTAAAATATATTTTTAAATACATAAAGAAAGAAAGTATTTCAAAGGTTATCAAATCCCTTTAAATTTAGTGGGTGCAGCAAAAAAAAGTGTAGAGATTTTCATTGGGAGCATTGTAACGAATACACTCGCATTTACATAAATATGATTTATTTTCTAGTTCAAAATTTTAATTAGATTTGAATTCATAGCTAATCATAATAATTATGTAAGCTCTTAATATAATTGCATCTTAATAATCTTTATTCTCAGTGTTTTTACTATTGTTAAAATACTGGTGAAGCACAGCGGCTGAGTGGTAGCGTATCACAGTTTCATTCCACAGATTCGGAGATAAAACCCGGGCTCATCAAGGTTGACTCAGCCTTTCATCCCTTCAGTGGGTCTATAAATTATAACCAAACTTGCTTCTGAACTAAACCCGGAGGGTTTTCTTGTCAGAATAACCATCTGGCAGGAACATCTGCTCATGCAATTCAGTATCCAAGGTCATTAACACTGAGATGGGCACTATTGGCCTTTGCACAGAAGGGCTGCTGCGACACTGCGTTTAGTTTAAATTACTGGTAATATGAGTCTGAGGAAGTATTAATATTATTAATGAATTTAAGGAATATCTTGTGAAAAGGATTTTGCAGATCATTTAATTGCGTATACTTAGTCATATCTTCGTCATGTGTTTTTCGATGTCAGTGGTTCCGAAACTTCTTTAATCCTTGGATCCCATTTTATTTTCAAAACTTTATCACACATGAGTGTATTTATGTCCGGATTAATGTTTGTGTGTAGCAACCACAAATCTCCACAAATACTGATTTTTTTAGATTTATAAATTCATTGAATCCCTGTTCTATACTAAATCGGAAGATGGTAAAGTAGTCAACAACTTTTGTGCAATAATCCATAATGTACGATATAAAATTAGGATCTGTTTTTGAAACCAAAATTTGTGGTATCCTTGTTCAAACATAGCTTTGAGTCTCTCATTTGCGGATATTTCAATAAGATGTTCCTATATTAGTATGCATTCATCTGAGCTTGAGATCTGAGTAGTTCCACGTGCAAAAAGGTTCCACACCCTGTCGGGAATATCCAAGCAAATAATTGTCACTTACTTTAATGTTCCATAAGAATAAAAATGGATCAATTTTTTTATATCATATTAAGCGTTGTATGAACCATTTTTTAAGCAGAAAATTTGTTTTCACGATCAGTAAAATGATAGAGCCTTAAGTTTTTTTGGTCATTCATTGATATGTATCTTAAGTGTATGTATATAAATTTTTAGCCAAAAGCGTAAGCTAGAGCCCTCTGAACACACCCGCCTCGAAAAAATGGAAACTCACTTCCACGATTCCGGCTGATTGGCTTATCTGAAATAAAAAAAAATAACGGTGCTTTAATCTATAATCTTAAATTCACCAAATGAACTTTACTCAATTGAAAATAACAAAAATTGGATTTTTGATATATCTCTGAAGAAAAAGTTCCGAGTTTCATGGGTTTTTTTGTTATAAAAAAATAGAAATATTTTGAATTTTTTGGAATTATTGTACTTCACACACGCATACGTTTGGTGCGTGTATTTGTGTGTGCTGAATCTACCCTATAAATTGAAGTCTCATTCGGTCTAATCATTCTTGAGATATGAGGGAGGAAAGTTTGAAAAATACAGTTTTGAGAAAAACGTATTGAAAATTTCAAGTCCGATAAAAAAAACAAAAAAACAATGAAAATCTTAACTTAAATCTTAACAAACAGCTGCTATTCTAACACCTGCTTCCTTGTAACAACTTCGAATTAAAAAAAATCATTTTACCACCGCATTCTAGACATGTTAAGAAAACAATTTTTGATTTTTTTTAAAAAAAAAAATTTGAACCCATCACATTTGTGAATCCCCTTAATTTTAATTTTCTACGGACCACCTGAAAAAATATAGGCGAACCCTAAACGTCCGTAAGGACCACTTTGGGAACCTCTAGTCTAAATGTAAAGGCGTATTCATTGAGCGTGTTAGTTAAATTATCTCATGAGTCACCATGAGAAGTACTAGACAAACTATGCAATTAAGTTGGCTATCAGTTTCCATGGATATTTTCACAGTCAGTGATCATATTAGGTGAATTTACTACAAAACTTGTTACATGAAAGATGAAATTATAATTTTAGAGTTTAAAGGCAGCATATTAGTCGAGAACTGATGAGATTTGTTAAAAAGCCTGTCATGAAATGCCAACTACTTGATAAGTTGTCAAAGTGGTCTGTCAGTTCCTAAGGGCTATTTGCAAATCAGAATGAATGACAGCTTTGGATATTAGTACGGTAGCATGTATAAATTAGCTTATGGATGGCTTATTTAATGGAATATGAGTGAACTGTAATAATTTGCATAGTTGGAATAGTTAAGCCTTGTTAAAAATTTGACATTAAACCATTATCAGTTCGAATTCTCCATTCTCTCTATGGCTGTGACAGTTCATGATGAGTATTGAATGAAATTGATCGAAAATTATTCTGAAATGCAAATGACGATTTGCAGTATTCGTAGGATTTAATTAACTACTTTATTGACAGGTGTTGGTCCCGAAATTTGAGATTGAAATATTTTAATACATTAAATAAAACCCAGTGGTTCTGCCTGATGTAACTCATAAACGTTATACACACATATAATATATTCCAATACGTCAAACATATTGGACTGATGATTCTTTTTTAAATTAATATGTTATTCTCATTGAAATTTTGAATTGAGTTATAGATTTGATTCTATACTAAAAACTTGATTTTTTTTAAAAAAAATTGTTTAAAATTATATGAGGTTCAGAAACAAAATAACTTTGCTAAACAACAACAACAAAAACTATATGTAACTTAAATATTAAATTGCAAATAGTAATGGGATGTATATGGTTCCTTTTGTCTTAACAATCGGTTGCAGGTCTTACACTAATCACATAGAACTGAAGTTACAAAACAGATTATCAATACAATAGAAGATCAAACAGAACCATACGAGTTGTGGAATATATCATCACTTAACTTCATGGCAGGATGAAAAATAAATGGTTAAATTGTGAACACATACGTACGAAATAAGTCCAAGCTTTAACTAATGCGGCTTAGAACAATACTTTTAAATCAAAAAGTTAAATTTTCCAGCAAATAGTGGAGTATTATAAATGTTGGCAAACGCGTTTGTATGGATGAATAGCTTTCACGTATCAAGATACCTCTACTACTAAAATTTAACAAGTAAGATCAGATATAAATGTATCACCAGTTCTTCTTTCTATTCAATTGATCAATAATATGTAAAGACAAATACATGTTTTGCTGCATTTCTCTAAACGGGAGGAATCTCTGTAGAACGATGTTGAATACGGCTACATACGTCATTGTTATATAATGTTTACATTTGAAGTAAAAACGGAACGTTACAAATCTTTTAGTAACGTTGTAAAGCTTTTTTAAAAAAATCAGATAAATATTTTGTAAAGACCTCATTTTTTTAAAAAAAAAAGGTAGAATGGAACAATAAAGCCCCACGAAAAATTAAAATATCGTAAAATGTAAACTACACTGCTGGCCACACAAAGTGAAACATCCTAAAGAAAGCATGAAAACCATTTGAAATTTACATCATGCATTGGAAACGACGAAATATGCAAATCATTAGAATTATAGTGCAGGCGCACATCATGGGCTACGTAACACCACCTGCAACCTCTATATAAGGGGTAAACATATTGACACTTTAAAATAAGACATTTTATTTCCTTTTTGCGTAAGCTGATTACCTATGCCTCGTGTAGGACATCGAGCTTCTTTTGACAAAGTTTCTGAATTCGACCGAGGAAGAATGGTAGCCTATAAGGATTGCAGATTATCCTTCAGAGAAATCGAATGTTGAACGAAAATAAACAATTGTGTTGCGGATATGTCTTTGCTGGATTTAGTAGGAATCACCGCACCCCAACAGGGCCAAGCCCAACAACCTCGTTGCACCACTGACCATGATGACAGGCGGATTGTTCACAGGGCAGCGATGGATCACGCAGTCACATCACAAACCATAACACAACGGATTCAGTCTGTTCCACATCATTCGTGGTCCGTTCGTAACATTCGACACCGTTTGCAGCAGAGTAAATTGCCGCCAGGCAACAATTGCATCATTTATCCTTGACTGGAAATCGAATGCGTTTGTGTTGACAATGGTGTGAGGAACGGCAAAAATGGGCTCATTTCTGCTTGCAACCATAAAATGTTCGGATTCGAGTTTGGAGACTCAGTGGTGAGAGGCTGCTAAACTGTTGCGTTATGCATAGCTCCTGCGCCCGCTACCATGGTTTGAAGTTGTATTGGTTTGTCCTGTCATATCTCTACAGTACGGTTTTGCTGGTGCACTGAACAGCTAGCGCTACATCTCTGTGTTGTTGGAGATCGTGGTCCTTCCATATAATCTTCACTTAGCATCATCCATATCCCAATATAATAATGCGTGACCACACCTTACACGTAATTTTCAAGAAATATTTTTTCCCATTAGATAGAATTACTTCTTTGGTATGCTTGTTCTGCTCTATCGAAAGTCAAAAAAGTATTGCCCATGCTTACAGAATGACTTACCCAGGAAACACCGCAGCTGCTACACCAGATAAACTTTGGCAATTTGTAGAGTCTTATAGAATCGTCTTGGTACCCCAAGGATACATCCATAGTTTTTTGATACTAGGCAGAGAAGTGTGTCAGCAGTTATAACCAACAATGGCGATACACTAACTATTGATTTTGTCTTCATCCACACGTCACAAGAGGCTGCAATTTTAATCTTTTGATCTTTGTACAGCATTTAATCTGGCAAATAAATTTTGTTGTGATATTTATGGTCCTTCTTGGTGCTGCATTTTGTGTGGACAGCTGTGTATATGTTTGTTTTCCCCCCAAAAATTCCAAAATTAATGTTTATGTTTAGATACACACAAATTGATTTTTAAATTTCGGAGTCTATTGATTTCAAGAAAGAACGGAAAACTATATATTTTGAACACATTTTCATGTAGAAATTTTTAGTATTGTATTATCTATTTGGATTTAATTGCTTTATTTCTCTTGATTGTGTAGAGTCGCACGAACAATGAATCCCAAGCAATCAGACTTCCTATTTATCGAATTTATTTTTAAATTTTAGGTAGAGCAGAATAAAAGAAACAATGTTATTATTTTATTGAAAGAAATGTATTATTTATAAATAAGAGAAGTGTTGTTTTTTTTAAAAAAATACAATGGAACATTGTATATCTTTATAATTGATGTACTCGCATTAGAAACAAATAAACAGAATAAACTAATACTCTGTAGATTCCATGAAACTCTAATACATCGCATAAAGATATGCATGAATTCGCATAAATTCTATATGACTCCATGAATATAAGCTTAGTTTAACATCCTTATTTTTGAATACTGAGTGAGCAATCTTATATTAATGAGTTAAATTATGTATTTTGGTTTAGGGTACTTTTCCGTTTCGTCAGAGCAATCGATAGTGACCGAAAATGATACAAATGAAATATTCCGTTTAATGACCTTTTACAACTATATTTCCAAAAGAAGTCGGTGTCTTTTCTTCTCAATAACGTCTTTTTCATAATACATAAGCAAAAGATGATCTATCAATGACAACTACCAATCATATGAGAATTTTGAAGTGATAACATCTTTTGGCGCGTTTTGCTGGAGAGAGAACTTGAATAAAGGTCACGCTCCAGTTTGTAACGCTCATTCTGATTTTTTCGTCTTTAGTCAAAAATTTTCCTCGTTCAAGGTTGTTCGTGACATACACATCTAAAAAGAAAAGGAGGGACGTTTCTCCCTGCCACTCAGAAACGACATGAAAAGTAGTATATAGTTTGTCCCTCTCCACCAATACGCCACAAAAATCCAGTTCCTAGCTTCGATCTAAGTGGTGCTCCCCCTCCCCGCCAGCTCTTTCTACGACCTCCACCTCTTTCTAATCCTAGTTGAAGCATGAAAAGGAAGCATGCAATATTATTTTTTTTAAATAAGCTTAGAGAGAGACAGATAGAGAGAGAAATTTTACGCTAAAATTAAACAAAATGTAGAAAAAAGGACACATTTTTATAGATCTAAGTAAATAATATAATTATCATTAGCAATATTGAAGTGAATTTAAGAATAAAAATCTTTTTTTGTAAGAGAATCAGAATAGCAATAGTTTTATTAAAATTTTTAATAAAATAATTAAAAATTTTAAAATAGCAATATTAAGTATACAGGTATAAAGAAAAAAGGTACATTAAATAATTTAAATAGGAGAAACAAAATATAATTAAGATGACTTACCTTGCAGCAGCACCGGATATATTTGTACAAAACTGCCCTACAATGAAAAAAGAGCTAGTATAAGATAGAGCTTATGTGATATAAATCTTCTTATTAAATCCCTTTTTAAAGGTTTCGACCTAGATTCCTCTCTCCCTAATCAACTACTTGGATTATTAACTCTTTGTTTAAGTTAATTCATGGATAGAACTAAATATTGTTAAATTACAACCAAAATTAAAAAGCCGAATCAGGTCTTCTGAACAAAGTACCTATGATTTTAAGTGGGAATATTTTAAAGTAGATTTTTCAAAAGACAAATCAAAACCTTTAGCTGATAATTTAAAATCCAAATTAAATATAACTAAGACAAATGATCCAAATGAAAGTACAGAACAACTCTTGACACAGTTTTTTTTTTATGAATATTTAAATAAAATTTTGAATCGAAAGTATTTATAACCTATTTCAGCTACCACAAACCTATTGTTTCCTTCTTAGAATACAATTAATTCATAAATATGACTGTATATTTCTCACAAAAGTATTACTATATAAGTACAGACATATGAATGAATAATTTTTTGGACAGTACTAATATTCCCTTGTTTTTTATTCTTTGAACTGATACTTGAAGTAACGTTACAAAATTCAGAGTTATAACTTATATTGTGTGGTCATAATCAAACACACACTTTTTTGTGTGTGTTCGTCAGAAAAACCTGCTTGAAAAGCTACGGAAAATTACCTCTTTTAGTTACAATGCCTATTGACTTTGAAGAATAAAAGTAGATTCTCTGATGCAAATTAATATAATAAAAATGAAAACAATCCAGCAAAGATATAATTATGTCTGATATGAAAATATGGGAGAAATAGCTATAAATCAAAATTATACAAGATTTACTCATTACAAATATATATTTGTATTGCAAATTAAAGATAGAAATAATCTTCAATTTGGGTTCAAATACAATTTTACAAAATTAAATTAATAAATATTTCTTATGACTAAATGAATACTATAAAATTGCTTACAAAAATTTCAATAGTAACTAAAAGAAAATTAAAAAGAAATCTCTGAATTTGATATATATCTGTAATCCAAGATTAGTAAAAATCACTTTAATTTTCACAATGTATACATATTTGCAAATTTAATTATGTACATACTCAATATATATTTTACATCGTTTGTTATTTCATTAGCTAGACTACTCGTTCTTGACACAGATGAAATTCTAAAAAAAAAAAAAGAAAGTGTGTATCAGTGTGAACACGCGTTAGAAGTTAACTTCTTTGGCTTACATGTATTGAATTGTATGATAAAGTTTTATTTTGAAGTAATCATATATAATCAACAAATTTATTATTATCATTATTATTTCAAATGTATTTAAAAATAATTAAGATGGAAAAGGTATAAGTATAGACAAAATTTTCATTTTCAATACATAATACTAAAAATTTTTTTATTATATGTATCTTGAGAAAAGTATCATCATTATTAGTCTAAATCAAAAATTTGCCTCGAAAAAAAATGCAAAATGTTCCATGCGTTGCAATTTTTGTCGAATTATAACAAAAAAAAATCTTTCCAGATATATTCATCTAATGTATAGTTATAAATTCTTGGATGTATTGTGATGATAGTGATAGGGTGAAAGAAGAAGTTAAAGTTTTTTATGTATAGGAAATCATTAAAAAGTTCTTGAAATTTTTATATTAAAGTTTGCGTTTACCAATATTTTTGTAAATTATCATATAAAACATTACATCGCATGCATACATTTGTAAAGAATTGCTTAAAGAAGTTAAATCAGGTAAAAATATGAAATTTAAAAATAAATCAAAACGCATGGAAAGTTTTTAAATTTTTAAAATTTTTAAAAACTATACTCATTTTTTTCTCACCAATTTTTTATATGATTTTAGTTCTAAGTTACATAGAGCCAGTAAAAATTTGGGTCATGTTTGTAAAAACATTTACTACCCTCTTTAGTCTTAAAATACAAATTAATGTGAAGCACTATATAACACTTTCACAACAATCAAATTAATCACACCAAAGGATATATATGATTTAAAAACTCACTTCTTAAACTGGATTTAAAAATTAACGGGGTTTAGTAAACGCAATCTTTTATAACCAAACTATTTGAAGAAATGTAGTGTTACCGCTAAATTTTAAAACAGTAGATTGTTTGTATTATTTCTTTAAAAGAATTTTAAAACTGTATATCCAACAAACTCAACTTAAACTAATTTTTGACAGATTTTGAACCATGTAAATGCCTACTTCGGGTAGATTAAAGAGTCACTCTTTCGATTTTTTTTAATTCATAAAATTCATTATAATTTGACTTCTAGGTAACATTAAAACAAAACAAAGTATGTATAGCAAAGCTAAAAGATAAAACCCTTGTTAAAGCTGATGTTGAATGAGGAGAGGGGGGGGGGTGCTAGCTCAGGGTTAATAGACGAAAAACACAAAATAAATTTTAAAAGCCGTAATTTTTTATCTATTTTTTCAATCTTTGAACATATTACGGATAATAGTATTCTACATATGGATAAAAAGTTTCGTTAGAATATTTTTATAAATAATGAAGTTATTAAATATTTAATTAAAATTTTGATTATTTTTTGAAAAATCGCAAAAAAAAGACATTTTTTTAAAAAAAATTTTTTATGACTGGTTCTAAAAGAGAAAAGCATGAACTTTTTAGAACAAAATATGAATTAATTAACTTGAAGGGAAATTTAAAGGGAATTATTTAGAAACCATTTTTATAAAAGCGTATCAATTCTGAGTCATTTTTAAAAAAAAGCGTAAAAAATAGAAAATATCATTATTTTAATTAAAAAAATATACCATATCGTGGCGAAAAATATGATCTTTCTGATTTTGTAAATATTTTTTGTCTGAGATAGATAGTACGAGTTGGATGGCGTTTTTTTTTTTAAAAACGAGGAGAAAATTCTAAACTTTATTCATTTCTACCTTACTTCATTACCGTTATCGCTAACCGTAACTGGTAACGCGTCAAGCGTCACGCGTAAAAGAAATTTCTCCCTACCGTGTCATAAGAAGTTAACTTCAAAAAAACGACACCTAAGAAATAATAAATTAAATATTACTAAAAAGCAGACATTTGAAAAATTAACGATAGATATAAATTTGAAAAGTATGTTTTTCAATTATATCGACTCAACTGAAAGCGAATGGTTGTGCTAAATATTGAATTAGTTAAGACACATAAGAAAAAAGAAATGCCATAAAATTATGCAACGCAAAATGCACTAGAACTATTGCATAGCAGAGAAGGAAAAATTTCGAAAAAGCCGAAATTTTACGCCTACACTATGTTTATTTTAATATTTTTTTAAATATGCTGCAATTTATATTTTTTACTTTTTTTTTGAAATGGCAAAAGTTTATTTGTACATTACATGAGTTTAATGTCATTCTTATTGACATAAATCGAAACTGAATTCGTTCTTATAAATTTCAAACTCGTAAATTGATGCTTTGAAATGTTAACTTTCAAAATTATTCACCATTTAAATCACCACGACGAAGAAACGCAAATAATTTAACATTTTCACTGGGTTATACATTTTATAATAAAAGAAAAGAACAAAACACATGGTTTAAATTTTATCAAGAACAATTCTTTTTATTTCCTTTAAAACCCGAAATAACATTTTTACCGTTATAAATGACATAACTGAAATAATGAAGAATCTAGGAAAATTAGAATCAAATTCAATATGTACTCAAAATAAACCAAGGATTGGTAAATATAATTTTATATGTGTGTACATAAATTAAATCTGTATTAAATTTATCTCTTATGTTTTTGACTTTATGTTGTTTGCTTAACTCGCACACATAAACATATACTTTTTTTATATTCGATATTAAACAAATTACGCATTTTAAATTAATTTCTTTCCATTACTCCAGTGTTTCTCAAAGTATGGTGCGTGCCACTCTGGGGGCCGCACGCATATCGAAAATTTAATTTAATTAATCTTGAATTAAATTTGAATAAATTGCGTCAATGCATTTTGTTGCTAGTCATCATAAAACGTGAGACTGCAAATTAATATGTATACTAAAATTTTATTAGTTTTCTGAATTTCTAACATACTTTTTCATTTAAAAATTCATTGAGATTCCCATTAATAAGATAACTTGGTACCCTAAAAATCACAAACCAATCGTTTTTTTTTTATTTTCATTTAATCTTATTCTTTGCATTATTATCTTTCGATTGATATATCACTTGTGCATGTCGGAAAGTTAGAAGTTGACTAAAACTTCATTTGAAAACAAATTAGGCAATTCAGACACACCCCTTTTTTAGAAAAAAAAGCTAAAAAATGCGTTATCATAAAAAAAATCTATTTTAGAAATAGAAATAATAACTATAAAACAGAATGTGTAGTATTAAAAGCAGAATATTTCGGAGGCAATACAATAATGTAATTTTTCTTCCTTGTGAAATGTGTGCATGTAAAATTTTTAAAAATTAAGGCATTTTATATTAATAATTTTATAATTTCAGTTCTTCTTCCTGATATATTTTTCATACAAATGTAATACTGTAATATTATAAGAAGAAAAACAGCTAAAATTTCTGTCGTGACAGAAAAAAAATTTTTTTTAAAGTTTTTCTTGAGTTTTCTTGTGCAATTAGTACTCTCTAAAAGTTGATCATTTATAAAAATGTGTGGGTTGAAAACATTTGAAAATGCAATTATTTTAAAGAAAAACGTATAGCTAATATCTTAAAGTGGTATTTTAAGTTTAATTAAGCTTATAATAATTATTTTTTCAGAATTATAGACTTTAAAGTGTTTTTTCTCAGTTTGTGTTTTTCGAAACCTTAGTGCATTCAAAATGCTACTCCTTCGACAATTATTTACCATTCACTTCCATTTTTTCCTGCGTTTTAAAAATAAAGCATGTAATAAAATTAGGGATACGTTTTGCTATAAACTGAATACTTTTAAAATAAATAAATAAAATGTAAGACATGTTGGCATTTTCGTTGATTTTTAGCCTGTATATCAACATTTTATTTTTTTTCTCGAAAACGAATGAAGTTATTCTAAAATCGATTTCTAAAGTTGTTAAGAACATCCATAAGAATATTATAAAAAAATGTCAGGTCAAAAAATTAATTTTTACAAAAGGAGTAGGATTTTAAGGTTTTCCCAATTTTCTTCAAAAAATTTAAGTTTTTAAAATTGTGTGAATAATATATGAATATTTTCATCTGGTAACATTTTCTAGAATAGAAACATTATATAAAATGTTAAAATACAATTTTTAAATACGTAAATAAAGAAGTTTGCTCAAAGGGTGCCAAGTCCCCTTAATCTCATCGATAACTGCTTCTATATGTAAGAGTTTAATTTGTTTTTAGGTTAAAAAATGTCCAAGAGGTAAGCAAATATTTTTTTTTATTGAATTAAAAAAGCACTCTACTACTTGGATGCAACTAACTTGGAAATACACTACACATATATGAAATGATTTTATTTTATTGGTTAAAAATTTCAATTTACTTAAAATTTATGCGGAAATAATTAATAATTATTTTGTAAAAAAGAAAATTAAATTGAATGTAATAAATTGAAAAATTATTTCGGAACACTCAAAATAAATTTATATCACACGAACACACACACACATATATATATATATATATATATATATATATATCCTTCCATTACTTCTTCTCTTCTTCTTCTAGTCTACGTTCTTTTTATTATAAGTGTAAACTGTTCCCCGGTTTTAATAGTGCAATTAAAAGCAAAAGCACAAAATTTCTAAGTTTTCCTTCTCACAAATATCAATAAATTATGGCTTAGGTATTGGCTATGGCTTTCACTTTTAACGTATTTGTCAAACTGATTATTCGAAAATTTATTGAAGTACTTGCCATCCTGCTACAAGATTTTTCTTTTTCTTCGACAAACATCCGTTAAAATTTCCCATGAGAATAAAGATACAAAAATTCCATCACCAAAGTCAATACCAATACTATCCAGAACTGAAATAGGACTAATTTAAGTTCTCAAGACATGACATGGGTTTGTAAATCTTTCTTTGCTCTAATGTATTTTCCTGAATGTAATTTTCTGTATCTTTTCCTTTTCCCCAAATTCTCAATGGTATCAAAACAACCAATGAAAAATATTTTTCGTTCTTCTGAACTCTTTGTAAATGCTCATAATCAATGACGAAAAAATTATTTTACAAGAATGAGCTCCAAAAATTTTAAAATCTCAATTCGAGCATTATTCAAAACGGAGATGCGCCTTTTTAGAAACTATTATTCGATGATTATAGGAAAAAATGAGAATATACATATATATATATATATATATATAAGTATATATATATATATATATATGTATATATATATATAAGTATATATATATATATATATATATATATATATATATATATATATATATATATCGTAAAATCTGGCGTATAACGTGCACCTATACTTTCAAGCTGAATTTTTTATATTTTAGGTATATTCGCCGTATAATGCACACTCCCTTTTTTGCGAAACTATCTGAAATATTATTACACATTGCTCTTATGTTTTGAAATAATTTGTTCGAGACATTAACTCAGACTTTTGAAAAAAATACTATACTTTACAACTACAACTCTAAGTCCATAAGAGGCAATTCACACACATTTTTTTTTTAAATGAACAGTATTGCGATACATATAAACATCAATTTGTTATGCTCATCCCTTTTCTTGTTTTTAAATGTATCTTTTTTATACCACGCGTATAATGTGCAGCACCCTTAAATTTAGATCCTATTTTTTGGTTTAAATGTGCGCGTTATACGCCGGATTTTACGATCTATATATATTTTGTAAAAATATATTCCATATAGAGTTGTGAATTCTTTTTGTAATTTTTTGCTTCCAAGTTCAGAAAGTTATCAAGGCAACGTATTTTTCGTTATAATCCAACATACTTTTGAATTGATAAACTTTTAACCATGAAATAAACTTATTTTATTTAATTATAAATGTTTCTTTGATTATAAGAAAAAATATGAAAAATGTCACAAGTAAAATGAAATCATATTTTAAGCTTATAAACTATTATACTAAATCTACGTTTAAATACAATGCGCAGATAATAATTATAGTTATCCTTACCAGAATTGTGTTAACACCATTCTATGATTTGACATAAGATCTAATTATCCATTTTAATTTGAATACACAAACATATGAATCTATTTTGTCCCCCCATCTTGACAACCTATGAAAAGCTTATCAGAATTGCATGTAAATGAATCTATTTGCCCCTTCCTGATTCTCTAAGGCTAATAACCACAACTCCATTAATTATAATTTATCAGAACAATGATTATTAATAATTCAAAATTAGCTAGGGGAAAAGGAAAATTGAAGAGTAAATTAATTCCGTACAGTATCGATTGATAAACGCATCGATTGCAATTCCATCATTTAAGGCACTTAGATGTAAAGCATGATAGGGAACTGTGCAAACCTGATTCAAGCTCACACTACATAACTATCATTATTTCAAAACTTATTGTGCGGTGGAAAAGGATAAATACGATCAACTCATAATCGGATGATGAGTGACAAGTCCGTTGGTAGGATCTAATAATTAATTTGTCTGCAGTTTACATACGGATGTCTGTGAATGCACTCAAACCCTACAGTTATGTTGGTGTTATATGTTTTAGTGCTTAGCGCAGAACAGCCATAGTGTATGCATTATCACAGATGAAGTTGCATGCTTTCGAAACTCAATCTACTAAATGGGAATAATACCATTGGTCAAAAAGACTTCAATATGTATATATCCAATGAATTCAGTAAATGGTAAATTAGGTAGTAGTAGTATAATTTGTCAAACAACGTGACAGTTAAGTAGAATAAACACTTATGAAATAATCAGGAATATATGAGTATCGATTATTCTAAAATTATATTAGGGTTTCTCAGTTATTAGAATGTATTTAATAAGTAGAGTAATTATGCACATATAAGTAATACATTTGTGGAAATAACAATTGATTAAATAAAAAATAAAAATTCATATTTGCAGATATTTATCTTTATGTTATTCGGCTATATTCGTTGAATCTTCCACAAAAAAAGTTTCAAATACTAATTGGATTTTTAGAAAGCTTATTTTAATTCAAAATTTTAATTTTAGTTTCTTGATTAGAAAAAACTACTGTCTTTGGAATCATAAAAGTGGTGACATTTGTATTATAACTTGCCTTTAGAAATGGTATGCCCATTTAACCATGATTGAGTAAAACATTGAAGAAAAATTGGGGAGAGAAAAGATTTGTATAATATCTGCTGAAACAAAACACAAAGAAGTTAAAATGAGAAAGGAAATGAAAAATTAAATTCATGGTTAATACGTTTTATTAATTTGGAATAATTGTAATAATTAGCCCAGTGGCTGAAAGGTTTGCGCATCGCACTTCTACACAACATGTCCGAGGTTCAAACTCCAGGCTGGGCAAGGTTGTATAGGCTTTCATCCCTTCAATGAGTCGATAAAATTAGTACCAAACTCGCTTGAGAACTTAAGACGGTCACTTCACGAAAATCCATGAAAAAATCGATTTTTCAATTTTGATTGAAACATAAAATACCATTTTTTTTCTTTCTAATGCAGTTTAAATTTTTGCTCTAGCTTAATTAGAAGTATTTTTAATATTTTTTTAAAAAGTTGTTTACATCAGCCAAACCCCAAAACCACTGATTGCCACGCCCTCTCAAATCAAAACAAAAGACACATGCTACTTTTCAGCCTTATCAAATGGTTTAAATTGATTAAAAGAATTTATTTTGATCATGATTATTTTTTATTTATGATGATCATTTGTAGATGTTTGTTTACTTACAACCTATTTTTTACCTCCTTAAATGCAACGGATTTCTGCTATCTTGTGCAATAGTGTTTTCCATCAAAAACATTAATAAGACGTTTACAAAACGTTTTTTAAACTCTGTTAAGTAATAAAATGTTTAAAAAACGAAAGAGTTTGGAAAGAAATGTTCAAAATTCCAAACTTTTATGGATTTAAATGTTGATAAGTCAGGCAATTTCAACATAAATAAATCAGCTTTAAAATCTCTAAGTTAGGTAAGTTTAATAAAGAGTATGTTTCTTTTTTAGATTCATTTGAATGTTTCTGTGAAATTCCTGACATTGCACTGTTCTTTTGTGCTTTAAAACAACATTAAGTACATAAAATTAATGTAAAAACCAAGGTATTCACATAAAGTTTGGTCGCCAAATCCTAGATTTGGCGACAAAATTGTTAATATGTTGTGACTTTTGTGGTCTTATTCAAATATTTCTTAATACCAAGTTTACTAAAACAGTAGTTAATCAAAAAAGGTACAAAATTATATGAAGTGGACACAATAGAATTTCATATGCTATGAGGTCTATTTAAAAAGAAGCAGTTGCAAAAATATTTTGCGGAGTTATGCATTTGTCACTTACACCATAGTGGTTTTACGATTCCATGCATACACTAAATAATGCGACAGAGAAAGTAACCAAGACTGACCACCTGACTAGAGCATCTGCTCATACACCTCAGAGCTCAAGGTCGCGTATACTGAGTTGGGCACAGTATCCTTGTCTCTTATGGGATGTCGCGCCACTGAATTAAGTTAATTTTAATAATTACAATGTATCACTATGTGGTAAGGAAATTTGAAAATTTAAATGTGACGTAGTTTAGAGTACCAATTTATTTATTTCATGTTAATATTTATTTTTTTAACTTTAATATAGTTATAAAAAAATTTTAAATAAGAATTTTGTGACTGGAAATAAGAGTTGAAAGTAATTGAACTTTCAGCAAAAATTAATGTCAGTGAAATATTTTACTTATAAGAAATCTACTTATTTAAGCATATATGGGTTTATAGTGAGTGAATGTTTATTAGCTTCGCACTGAAAACAACATGATGACTATTGGCGACGAACCTCTTAATTTTGAACCTTGGTTAATGATGATCATGATGATTGAGCCAGCACCATGATCTCCAAACTTCAACATCATGTGAATGTAAGAGCTTTAAGTAGCCACAAAGGAGTTTTAGTATAATTGACAAGTGTTAACGTTTAGTTTCTATCTCAATTTTACTCTTAAAGCTCATTACTTTAAACTTCTAAGCACATATTCTGCAATTTCTGATATTTTCTATGAAATGTTTCCAAGTACGAATACATTATATAGACTACTATATTAAAAGTCCCAAGAAAAAGAATGTAAATGAAAAATCATTAATCGAAGTTATTAATTTTTTAAAAAAATTCCACTATAGTTGAATTAACGATCTAACATAATCTCAAACGCACGCTTAGTGAGTAATTTTTTAAAGCAGATATGGCAAATAAACACTAAACATAACTGAATTTTGATGAAAGTACCTGGCGTAGGGTTCGTTGCAAATTTCCTCAAATACAACGTCTTGCACAGTCTTAGTAGAAATTTAAAATTTAAATTATTAAAAGCGTAAGTCTTAAGAAAATTTAGAGGTTTTCGCCAGTAACCTCATAATTTTATCATTTCTTAGTTCATTAAATACGATTTACGTTTAATATTTTAATAAATATATACATAAATTTTAATGTCTCAAAATAGAATTTTAATAGAATGAAAAATAAATCCATCTTTTCTCATTAAAAACATTGCTCCTCAATTTGTTTCCTCAAAAATTTTTAATTTGTGTCAATGTATCCATTTATATAAATCATAAGAGTAATAAAGTTTTAGAAATTACGATAAAAACTTACATTAATATTTTAGTTTAGCGTAGGTGTTTTGCACTTAATATTGCGCAAAAGAGTTCCACAAAAATACATAAGTGTACAGTTTACATTTCATTAATAGCTGGCTAATTTTACAAATTCATGTAGGTATGAGTTGTACAACTGCTGAGTTGCTATTTTTGTATGCCACACTACTTTTTTTTCAACTAGGCAATGTGTGCCTGATAATGCACGTTCTATTGTTAAGCCCCTATAACATTTCTTTGACTATCCAAGTCATAGAATTTCTATAGAATAGTAAATTTGAGCAAAATTGGACATCACAGTTTTTATCTTTACGTTACATATTTTTTTAGGTTAACTGTATAATTAAATTGATAATAAGCACTTTATGTTTAATGCATAGTGAATAAACACTAAACGGCACAAACACACACACATACATACATATATATATATATATATATATATATATATATATATATATATATATATATTTATATATACATATAAATATGCTTGATTTGTGTGTTAATTTCTTTTTGCACGCCGCAGTTTATAGCTTATAGACATATTTAATAAATTATTAATAGATTCTTTGAATAGATGCTTGATTATAATCTTATAAAATTCCAAGTAATCATTAAAAAATTCAAGCACATTTATGTTGATATTTGAGTTAGTAAATGCTAGGCTAATTTTTCTTATTTTCACAGATAAATGCTAAAACTAATAAGTAAATTGAAGAATCTGGGGAAGTAACGCAGAAAAAAAAAGGTTGATCGCGATTGATAAGTAGCTCTAGGATAGTCATCTGCTAAATGTTATGCAGACAGTATTTGGTTATCTCTTACATTGCCTGCCTTAGGGTAAAAGATGACGGAACAAAGCGTCAATATTGAACGTGCTGTCTTCTCTGAATATTCGGAAGCTTGTGCTGTCTGTAAATATCTTAATATCTGATCATCCCTGCATCTCATTAGTCCCTCCCCTTTTGTATGATAAGAATTCATATAGTGGGATAAGTTTATTTTATCCTTCAACAAATCTCTATTCCTTTGCGTTAAAGTAGTTGAAAATATTTGTATATTTTATTCGAAAATATACTATATTTGTTTTAAAATTAGCATAATGTGTCTAAAGAGAAATATAACGAAATACTTTACACTGTCAATTTTTTTGGAAAAGTATTATTGTAAAAGAAGTATTAAATTTGACGTTAGATAAGTCAATTCCTACTTAGTCATCAAATCAAAAAATTATATTAGCTACTTTTTACTAAACAGTTACAATTAATATAAATATGTACATACATATGACAGAATCACAACATTAATTAATAAATAAATTTTATTAATTATCATTGAAGTGTTGTATTGTCATTCAAAATAATCTTTTATATAAAATTTCAGTTAAACTGAATGTTTTAATATGTGAGAAAAAAACATTTTCAAGTTTTAACACAAGTCGACCAAATGGTCACTAAATCGCTAAAAATGGTGTCAACGTGGCTGTATTTGTAATTCTTTTAATAATTAGTTTTAATCCATTATTTTTATTAGTTATAATTAAATTATTTTATTGTCGTCCAAAATAAAACCATGTATATAACATTTCAGCTCAATTGACCCCTAATCGTATTTTTTTAAAGATTGAATCTTGCTCAAGATACCCCTGAATTTTACATATTAGAAATTTCATGAATCATAAGTAGGAAAACGTTTGATACCGATAAATTTTTAAAAGAAATTACAAAAGGAAAAAAATTATGAATGGAAAATAAGTCAAATATGTATTAGTAAATTCTACAAGTACACTCAATGTGAACAACTGCTTCATATCCACTTTTGTATCCTCTGAAGAGTCATCTCATTCAGATATCATGTGTAGCTAAAAAAATCATATTAAATAATTATATGCTGTGTGTTAGGGTTCTAAACACAGTTAGAAATACTTTAAATTTCAAGTAAATCCATAATTGATGCTAGTATAGAAAAATTGTCACAACATTTAATAAAAATACCATACGTAGTGCAGTTATATATTTCCATTCCCTTCTATATAGTTAAAAATATCCAAAAACGTAAAGGAAAACTAATGATCCTAATCCTTGCACACAGGTGTTGAGTTTTATATACACTCAAGAATATTGAAAATAGTGACCCAAGAAGGAAGCTAAGTACAATCGCAAAACTTTCCAAATAGGTACAACGTAATGTGATATGCAAATGATCCAAGTTTTGTGCCAAAACGCATGCTCACACACGCCGAGGTGGCGCTACAATCAGGAAGAGGGTGCTATATAAGCCAGCGCAAATTCGAAGATTCATAAACGTGACGATTACCCGCCGATTGTAGGAAGACTTTGGTAAGCGAAACATGCCAGGTAAACGTGCTACAAGGCATTTCTCGTAGTTAAGCGAGTTTGAGAGAGGCCTGATCATCGGGATGGAAACTGCAGGCTGGTCAACGCGCCGTGCTGCTGGCCAGATGGATCGTTTGGAGTGTGCCGTTAGAAAATGTTGGGGCAATGGACACGGGAAGGTACCCACGGGTGGAAAACCGGGTCTGGAGCTACCAGGAATATCACGAGGAGAGATAATCGAAGGATCGTGCGGCAAGCAATAGTGGACCCCACAGTGACTCGTTCGACGATACGAGCAGACGTAGGTGTAGCAATTGTCCCACAAACAATTCCCAGACACGTTGCAGAAGCATATCTTAAATCCAAGCGCCCTTTCCGTGCACTCTCTTTAACACCGGAACATCGGCAACTGCGTCTAAAGTGGTGTCAAGCCAGATCAATGTGGAATGTCACAGATTGGCAAAAGGTTGTGTTTAGTGATGAATCCCGGTTTGTTTTGGGGACAGATGATAACCGTGTACGGGTGTTGAGGCGCCCTGGTGAGCAGTACAATTCCGCCCACACTGTTCTACGTCCCAGTGCCCGCACAGCTGGTTTAATGGCCTGGGGGGCACAGCCTATGATAGCCGGTCCACTTTAATTGTGATGCGTGGAACCTTAACGGGCCAACGTTACGTTGATGCTATTCTTCTACCCCATGTAGGACTTTTCCTAAATTTTCTCCAAGGGACAATTTTCCAGCTAGATAATGCTCGTCAGCATACAGCAAGAGTTGCTCAAGACTTATTACTTCATTTTCAGACTCTTCCATGGCCGGCAAGCTCCCACTATTTTCCCCCTGTAGAGCACGTGTAGGATCAACTAAAACGGCAGATGGCATCGTGACACTCTGTACATGATTTAGAGTTGGCTGCTCAAGATTTCTGGGCCCATCTGCCTCAGGACAACATAAGGTGTCTAATCAACTCAATGCCGGGCCGTATGACGGAATTTATTGCAGCTAGAGGTGGTCCAACGCGCTATTGAAGTTGCCCAGTATTTGTGTCTTTGCACACCCTGTATTCGTTTAATTGTCTTGTTTTTGATATCAAGTGAATCTCTCATCTGTGTCATTATGTGTATTAAATTTCATTTCAATCCGATGATTTCTTGTTGGGTCGCTATTTTCAATGTTCCTGAGTGTATGTATATACATATTTCATGCACAGAATTTGCATTTGCATTTTTCTATGTGTTGGATATACAAAACTATATCCAACAAATCTAGGCATTATTTTATTCTACTAGATGCTGTTTTTGATGATTTTCTGTGAACTTTTCCTGATTACAGTTACAACAACGCTTAATGTCTGTTCTAAAACAGGTATCTTAACTTCACGCCAATTTTTAATTTTACAAGCATGTGAATCATAACTTCCAAGGTAACATATTATAATGGATCGGCAGACTGAGAGAGGTCTTAGTTCATGAATTCTAAAATTAGACTATAAACGCAGTAGTCATCACTTTGAAAAGATGGAATTTAAAACATTTCGATACAAACACGTGTTACGATTTAGAGTAGTATAATAAAAACGTTGAGTTGAGCTGACTACTGGGATGTCTTTCCTTTTGTCATTATAGTATTTACTTATTGGCTTGGTGTTACTTATGATGTTGCGAATTTGAATTTTACTTTTAATAACGTCAATTGAAAAAGTGTAAAAATTCAAGAAAAACTGTTTATGTTATTCTTTTCTGTCAAATTTCGTTTCTCTTTTATTACACTACAAAACTGAACGTCATTTCATCTGCTACATTTGGTACATTAGATAACTGTGTCTTGTTAACAAAATTACAAATATCTTGACTATGCATCTTTTATAAGCGTTTCAAATTTAAATACAAACTATAAAACCTTATCAGTGAAATATAGAAAAATAAAGAGACCTCATTTTTAATTTATATAAGCATGACTCTTATTCCATCTGAAAAACATGGATAAATCACATTAAACATTTATATTTTATTAGACATTTATATAGATTCTAGGCATTCAATTTCTATGAGCTATATTTATTTTGTTTACAAATTTGTTTTAACAAACATTCAAATTTTAGCTAGGATCATATATTATTGCTCATATTTTTATATGTGTGTGGATCTATTTAAATACTTTCATTATTATCAGCTCCCCTGTCCTCTGTCAAGGGTCTGGATTAAAGGAATTTCTAAAAACTAATCTACGCCTTCTTAGAAAGCGTAACTGTATTTTAATCTCCTTCTTCAATTTCTTACACGTATTTAAATTGTCACTTTTCCGGAAGTTTTGGGCCTTAGTATAATCTTGTTATGGGAAAGAAAAAGGCCTTTTGGAAAGAAACTGATAAACTATTTAACGATTTATTTTTATTCTGTAAAAGTTTAAGATACAAAGGTGTATCTATTTTAATATATGTATACCTTTTTTTGAAAGTTCATATATGTGTATATTTTAAAAACATACTATACCACATAAAATGTGACGATCAAGAAATAATTATCTAAAAGGACGAAATTAGGTATGTAGATAACTTACGATAGGACATCCAAACGATTATTGTAATTCTCTTCAATTCGTAGACTATATCAATAAATCACATACGTAGTTGTGATCAGTATACTTCATCAAATGTGAGTGTTTAATACATTACAGTGTTAAATACATTTGAGAATGTAAACAGAGTGGTAGACGTGCCGGATTATTTGATACTAGAACAGGTCTGAAGCTACCATTGGACGATGTTGCAATAATCGGTGACCTATGGTTATACTGAACGTCAACTGTATAACAGTCGAGCCAAAGTGACAAAAAAAAAACATCTCACATGTGCATTTATAAGCAATTCAATGTGTGACCTAGATACCAGTGACAACAATAAACGTATATAGGGGATTTATTTATTGCTTACTCAACAAAACCAAACCATAAAGGTGTTTGAAATGATTCTGGATGATTTCAACATAGAATTCCATGCACAGATGTGTGATTAATTTGAGACTAATTCCGCTTTAAACAGAGCTCTGATAGTTAGTGAAATTACAAGGTCAGTTCAAAAAATATCCCGCCTTGGAATTTTCCACACACAGCAGATATTCTAAGACACCACCACTATGCACAGTGAGAGGTGACAGCTTTAATGCACATACTTTAATTTTTCCCTTCGTTCTATGTGCACCAGTTATTTTCTGCTAGTATATAAGTCGAGTTAGCTGTTTCTATGAAATTCGTCGGATGTTTCCTTCTCTAAAGATGACGGAACTATTTCGAAACAGGTCCTGCTTGGAAGTTTTTGTGAAAAGCTTGGTACTTCTTAATGTGAAACAATTCGTAAAATTCAGCAAGGTTTTTGGAGACGATGCTATGAGAGTCACGCAAGGATGTGTTTCACAGACTCAAAAGTGGAAGCAAAGAAAATATTGTTAGAGAGTGACTAGTTTTTTGGGAGGGAACAAACTGCTTAAGATGCATCTGTGGTTGAAAAGGTGGATCATTTGATAAAGCACTATCTTCAGTTAACCACGATAAGTTCTTCTGAAAATCATGCGCAGTGCGACTGTGAAAATTTATTCTGTCAATAGAATAGAAAAACTCCTTCTTGCAGTTACATACGACACACTGTAAACTCTCAATGCATAACCTGATTTCTTGTGACTTCTGGCTTTAGCTGAAAATGCAATTGAAAGGATCACGTTTTCAGCGTAGATATGAGATAAGACAGCATGCAACGATGGAGTTGAACACAGTTTCAAGGAAGCCTTCTAGAGGCATTTTAGGCAGTGGAAGAAAGACTGGGATAAGAGAGTGAGTGATAAAGCAAGTAGCATACTTTGAATTTGATGAGGATTCAAATCTTCTTAATAACTATGATATTTCTTATGGCCGATACTTTTTGAACAGACCTTGTATGTCTGGAAACTTAAGGACATCAAATGAATACTCCCCTTAGTATAATATGTCACATACCCTGATTATCAGAAAAACTATGATATAAAATGTCATTAAATTTACTAGTGAGATTCTGGCTTGCCATCTATTGCCCTCTTAGAATACTGTGGAACTTCAAATAGATTCTCTTCAAAAGTAAAATTTTTAAAAGTTTGAAGGAAGGAAGGTTAGTTCTAGGTACCTTCCGTTCCGTACGAATGCGAGTACCTTACCGATCATGCCAAGACGATCGTCATCACGTGATGTTGGTACTAGTTCATATAAATATCACACCGCCGCATACTCCTCTGCCAGTGTTTCGGCGAATAGGCGAACGCACGATACCATATTCGTGACGAACATGTAAAAAGTTGTATCACTTGTGTGAGACGGCTTTAAGAAGTAACGGCTTATTTTGCATCAATGTTTGATGGTTTGTTTGCTTTTGAGGTAGGTAGATGGCGCCACGACTGCGGTTCATATCACGGCCAGGGTCACCAATGATGGAAGGAAAGTTCGTTCTGGGTACCTTCCATTCCGAACGAATGCGAGTACTTTACCGATCACGCCAAAACGATCGTCTTCGCATAATGTTTGGTACCAGTTTATATAGATACCCCACCACCACATACCCCCATGCCAGTGATTCGGCGAATATGTATTATACCATATTCGTGGCGAGCATGTGAGCTGTTGCATCACTTTGTGGGTTGCATCATCGTGAGTGACGACTTGAGAATTGCGTCATTTGTGTGAGACGACTTTGTTGAGTGACGGTTTTATTGCGTCATTTGTGAAATACGACTTTGAGAATAACGGCTTCTTTGCGTCAATGTTTGACTGCTTGTTTGCTTGTGTGGTGGATAGATGGGCTCCACGACTGCGGCGCGCGAAGGGTGGACATGGATATGAGTGAAAGCACACCCATTTAAGTATGAAACGTTAGTTAAAAATATTTTTGTTTTAATACCTCCTCGTGGTATAAAATGAATATCATTGTTCACATGTAACTAAAATGAAATGGTTTTATTTTGCAATTACAGGTACATAATTGGAATTATTGATTTTTGCTTCTTAAGAATTAAAATTTATAAATAAAATACAGAAATATTTCAAGTATTCATTGCTGCTGATTTTATGAGCTAAGCATAGCAGGATTTGCTTTTGATTTTATCCCTTAAGTGCCTCCGGCGTATATCTCCGTTTTGCTCAATCGGTGCATTGAGTACCTTGGACGTATATATCCGTCCTTCTAAATAACAATTATTTTTTTTGTTCTGCTATCAGTAAAACTATTTTAATGGTTTTGGAATGCAATAAAATTACCATGGCAGAGTGTTTGCGAAGGATTCACTTAACTCAAACAAGAAAAGTTTTCATATATCTACGCCTTTCATTCTCCCTCCAATACGCCGCATATCCACGTCTTTGTGAAAAACGGGGAGAGCGCATCTTGTTATTTTCAAGTGGTAGTTAAGGGACTTAAAGAATGGAATTGTAGTTCAAAGATGCCATTAATAAAATAACATATTGAGAATATTTATTCATTAATGCTCGATGTATAAAATAACAGCAACAGTGATTTTATTTCATTTCCCATTTCTTATAAACTTGTTACAAACAACCCTTACGTGTATTTATTTTATTTTAAAGTTACAAAACGTGTACTGGCAAATGCTATCATATTTAATCTAATAAAATATAGTTTGAGCGGCTACAATTTTATAGCATTTTTTTTTATCTTCACTTTTCCTAATAAGTAGTTATGTATTTTTTGCATTTAATGTTAAAAGTAAATATATCAATAACAATTTGGGTATTAAAGATGATACATTTATCTAATAAATCCCACTAATTTCACATTAAACTCCAAAATTACAGATACGGTTTCAATTTTCTTCCGGCACTAATGCGTTTTAAGGAAAGAGATTTGCAGAAGGGTTTTCCTTCCCAAACTATTTTCGATGGCTTAAAAAATATCACATCGAGAGATAGTTCTCAGTAAATGTTTAAACTCGAAGCTGCGCAAATTATTTTTGACGTTATTTTCGTTATAAATTTTAAAGGATAATATTCGAAATCGTAAGTCTGGAGTTTAGTGTATGTTCTTCGATGGATATAGAAATAATATTGATATAAGTAATAGAGAGAAGAAATTTATCTACCTAAAACTGATTAAAATATAATTATAAAGTACATAATTATTCTTGATAAAATATGATTATTTAGTACCAAGAATTTATGAATTGAATAATCATAAAAAATTTTACTAAATGGATACATGCATCGTATTTAAAAAGTATTCATTTGATTTGAATAAGTTCATATTTCATTTATTGAAAAAAAATTTGTAATATTTTAAAGCAATACAAAAGGAAATACAATACATATGAAAAAAATTTACTGCAATCTAAATTCTAATAGTAACAAATAAAAATTGATTCATTTTCTTTTGCTTAAAAAATGTTCCAATATGTCACCCGAATAAACTCTGAAATCAATTTTATAATGTCAAAATGATTAATGAAGCAATATGTTTTTCTTCAATAAAAAAAATATACATATATATCTGTATAAGAATTAGTGTTACTTTTTAAACTCATAAAAAATCAAGCAAATATTTACATTTTTTGTAGCATGTAAATTAAGTAATTAAATATCATTTAAATGGATATAACAGGGATAAAAAGGAAAAAGTGTTTTTTTAATACTTCATGAACTTTAATATAAAATTCAAAGAAAAAAAGGTGGTTAATTTCATGTACAAATACATACATGCAAGCATCTTTCAACTTGAAAATAATGAGACATTATGTTAATTTTTTTTTTTTATTCTTTCACGACCCTTCTCTCAAGGAAATAATATACTCTTACAGTTTTTTGTTTTTTCTTAGTTTCAAAAGAAAAATAGAATTGTCTTCACCTAATGATATTACGATATACGCACGCGCGAACGAATACTTGTTTTTAATTTATATATAAATAAATTAGATTAAAAATTAAATTCCCTATCTAGCAATTGACTCATCTTTCTCAGTCCCGATATTCAAGTATCAAACTAATCACCCATTTTTTTCTTCCGAACATATGGTCTAGCCAATAAGCATGTCTAATTCCAGATCGTTAGATTTAATAGTCAACATATGTCAGCATTAACTTGCAAGCACCTTCTTCAAAGCAGCGATACTTACCATAGGTTTTTCAAGTGTTATCCACATGAAACCACCACCATGGCGTGCTTTTTCCTCTCTGCTCTCGGTCAGAACAGATGTACAAATGATCGAATAAAGGTTCACTTTTTTAACTTTAATCTGATTCTGTCTTAAAAATCATGATATATATATATATATATATATATATATATATACCGGGTGGGCAAAAAGTCCGTAAAAACTTTAAAAATTCATAAAATCCGGAGAAATGAACGAAAAAAAAACCGTTTGCGGGATCAGCATTAATATGTCACGGGATTTTTTTTTAAGCTAGAAAAAAAAAATAATTCGAAAATCATCCGGTAGGTGGCGCTGTTACAAGCGTCTGTGGTGGAAATATGCAAATTAGACGGCTATAAAAACTTTTGCTGTCAATGAATCCACATTCATTCCACCATTGCAAACAGTGAATGTGAACAAGAATGCTCAACGCACCGGATAAAGCTTTGTTGGTGAAGTTATTTTACATGAACGAGGAATCAGCGACCATTGCCTTGCGTAAATTGCGAGTTCAGAAAAATATGAAGAGTGGAAAAGGCCCTTTAACACCTGCAGGTCTCTTAAAGCTTGTTAAACGTTTTGAGGAAACTGGAAAGTTGGAGGATCGAGCACGAGACGGACGACCATGCTTGAAAGAAGCACGTGCACCCTGCATTGCTGTCGAAACGGAAGCGATTGCGTCCGAAGCAGCTTCAGGGACCAGCAGTGCAATTGAAGCTGCCAGACGATTGGGCTTACCACCATCATCTGTCCGCAATATTCTTCGTCGAATCCTCCAGCTGTACCCATACAAATTGCAATCGTGTCATGAACTTTTGCCAGCAGATACCGCACAGAGAGAAGCATTTGCGAAGTGGGCCTTCTCTAAAATGGAACAGGATCCCACCTGGGTTTTAACATCCTGTGGACAGATGAAGTTCATTTCTCTCTTCATGGTGACGTTAATAAACATAACTGTCGCATTTGGACGACCTCTAATCCACGTGAGTATACACAGAAGCCATTGCATTCCCCAAAAGTGACAGCATGGTGTGGTTTCACGGGTTCATTTATCATAGGACCCTTCTTCTTTGAAACGCAGTGCGCAGTAAATTGATGGATAACGGAAACAGTAAATGCTCAGCGTTATCTAACGCTTCTGCGGGAGACTGTCGTGCCATGTTTAATTCAACGAGGTCAGATTTCGAATGTCACGTTCATGCAAGATGGAGCAACCAGTCACACTGCTAACCCGGTTAAGGCATTCCTGATACAGACGTTCGGGGAAGACAGATTCGTTAGCCGGCACTGCAAGTACACATGGCCTCCTCGGTCTCCAGATTTAACACCGGCAGACTTCTGGTTGTGGGGATATTTTAAATCTCGCGTGTATCTATCCGGTCCATCAAGTCTGTCGGAACTGAAAGATGCGATCCACAGAGAAGTATCCTCCATACATCCGGACATGTTGCACTCTGCCGTTGCTGGATTTGTCACTCGTCTGGAATGTCTTCTCCCCTGTGGTGGTGGTCATGTGGAACATATTCTGGTGTAATAAAGTTGTGAAAGTTTTCTGTTCATTATTTATGCATTGTTTCTTTGATTTGCGTACATCAGCGCCACCTACCGAATGATTTTTGAATTTTTTTTTCTAACTTAAAAAAAATCCCGTGACATATTAATGCTGATCCCGCAAACAGTTTTTTTTCGTTCATTTCTCCGGATTTTATGAATTTTTAAAGTTTTTACGGACATTTTGCCCACCCGGTATATATATATAGTCTTGCTTAGATTAGAACACACGCAGCATAATGTTCCTTAATGTATCAGACTACGTTCAAAATCTTGATTTTGAAAAGTATACAAACGAATATTTTTGTAATACTTAGTTTCACTTGGATTAGTGAATACACGTACAAAATTGTTTTAAGAATATCATTATAATAAAAAATTATTTAAATGGAATATATTGGCAAAAAATGAAAATAAAATTACCTATTTTCAAAACATTCTTCTTTTATGAAATTGCTTCTATAACAAAAATATTTTGCTCAAATTTCTCTACAGAGGCTGTGGAACAAGGAATTTTGAAATATATAACTTATAAGTGGATTTATATATCGACATTTTACTATATCAGATTGGAGAAATTTCAACGAAAACACACCGATAGTTATTTTAATTTGTACTAATAATATTTATACGGATTTTTCAAAGATCTTCGTTTTGGCTATGTGGAAATATTTTAGCTATATACATGAGCAAAATATTATTATTGTAAAAGCATTATTTATATAAAATGAGAATGTTTTGAAGATAGATAATTCTAAGTACCTTTCTTTGCCAAAATATTGCATTTAAAGAATTTTTATTGTAATAATAGTCTTAAAATATAATTTGTTAAGTGCACAGTTGAACCTGTTTTTGTGCGGTAGATACGCATCGCATAAAAATATTCAAAAATTTTATAAATTATTACATATAACAAACTATTTCGTAGAAGTAATACTTACTTTTTTTATGCAGTCGATAGGGACTGCATTAAAATATTTACGAAAACCTGTAAATTTTTTACGAAATTTATGTAAGGGTACTTACACCGCAAAATAAATAATTAAGCATTACACATGGAAACATTTTTAAAATAAATAGTTTTTCATTGTATACACGGATAAGTTTTCAAAATTCGCATACATAATTCGTTGCTATTCATCGTAATCCAAAGCCATGTAATGAATATGTTCAAAATCGCTTTCAATGAATACAATTCAGTAAATTTATTTTTGGCAACATTAAGTAGGAGATAAGTTTTTGTGACGTAGGTCGGGTGATCATTTGCTTGTAAATGTCCCGTTAACCAGATATATATGATTGAAGCTCTTTTTGGAATTTTATATTTTTTCTTAATTGGTATCTTTTTTAAAGAAATGATTTTCCACGTTGATGGAAAGCTGGATCCCTGCATATTTTATCTTCTCTCAAAAAATACGGTTCTTCTTGTCTGTCTTCATAATCAATAAAGTTATTGCTAATGTCACTGTCATTGAAAGTTTCAAAGCTGAACGCTTATTGTTGGGAGACTATTTATAACAGATGAACAGAACGTCCTTAAAAGTCTACACGTAGTTCTCAGTGGCGTAACGTACACCCCTGCTTCACGGGGGCTAGACTCTAGATGCCCAAGGCATGACTAACGCTAAGTATTTACCCAATTTATAAAACGTTAAAGAACATGACTTTCGGGGGGGGAGCTAACAATTCTTCGTTAAGCTCCTGGTAAATGGGCAGAAAACACATTACAGTGGCTATTTAAATTCATTTATCGCATTAAAAAGATCGCAAAGTAAAAGTAGCACACAAATAAAATCTCACAAAACAAATTACGTGAAAATAAAATCGTATAAAAAAGGTCTGCACAGAAACAGGTTTTGCTGAATCCCAATGTAATTGACACTAAATATTAATCCTTACACTCATGGACACGAAAATTAGCCCCATAGTCGTCAAAATGAAACGAATTTTTACATACGTGATGTCTACTTTGATATAAGTAAATGATTAGAAAATCAAAGATAAATGATTATTTATTTTAGAGAAAAGAGCTAAAGAACGGAAGATTTAATACCATGTTGATCTCACTCTAGCGCGAATACCAGATGCGATATGATTGGGCATTTAGGCATACAAGTTCTGTATGAATTATTGAAACATTTCGTATCACATTTGCTGTAACCCTGTCTTCAAATTGTTTAAACTCTTGGGATGCCCTACTCACCGTCCCAAATAATCCGAGATATGCTTGATTTGAGACAGATCTGGGGATCCTGCAGGCCAAGGAAGGGTAGTAAATGTACGGAGAAAGTCTTGTGTCACACTTTCTGTGAGATGCCGAGCATTGTCTTGTTGAAAAATGGCTCATAAGAGCCGTTGCGTGAGTGGCAACACATGTGGTTGCAGGATGCCATGGATATACCGCTAAGCTGTCATGATGCCACGGATCAATACTAGGAGTGACCGTGTATTGCAGGCAATTGCACCCCATACCATCATACCAGCTGTGGGAGTGGTGTGTCGCTGTAAACAAAGACAGGGTTGATGCATTCACCACGGGGTCTCCACACACGAGCATGATTGTCCTCAAAGCTGATATTGAATCTGAATTTGTCGCTAAAGACGGCCTGGTTCCCTTCCACTGCAGTCCAGTTTCCTTGTGCTTGGCACCCCTCCATACGGAGGCGTTGATGGGTGAGCGTCAATGGCAGCACACGTTTTGGGCGCCGCGACCCCAAATGCCCTTCAGCGAGGTGCCTTCGTACGGTTCGAGAAGACACAAGGGCCTCTAGTGAAGGTGCTACCTGCGCTTAAATGGCGGCCAATGAAGCAGTTGGTTGTACGCGTGCGTTTCTTATGATTTAGCGGTCTTCACTGCAAATGGTCTGTCGAGGGCGTCTTGGGCTTTTTCTTTGTGTAAATGACATCTCTCAGATCCACTGGTTCCAACACCTCCTGTCAACACAATCAAAGCAGCGTAATTGACGAGCTACTCACCTAGCTGACCACCCAGCTTCAATCATGCCGATGATTCTGTTCTTCTCAAATTGCAACAGCTGCTCATATCTTTTTAAAAATGGCGTAATAGCTTGTGTCTACCTCAGTTTTTCTTTGTAAATGATGCGGCACACACAAACAAGCTTTGGTTACCTGTTTTACACTCGACAGAGAACGACGTTAATCACCCCCTATCGACTATATGCAATGCGCAATCACACTACATGTCTAATATTTGCATATATCCCCAACATGTACGTTCATGCCAATTTTCGTTATGATTCAGCATTTATTTCTTGGTGCACTAATTTTTTTGTATATATATATATATATATATATATATATATATATATATATATATATGGCAAATGTATAGCTCCTTTCATAGCTCGAGCTTTATTAGACCTTTGTAAGGACCGCCGTGTAGAGCAGCGATGCACGTAAATCCACCGCATTATGATTTGCTGCAGTTTTTTTTCCATACAATATTTTTTTTTGGATCACTACATTGAATATTAAGGGATATCCATAAACAAATTACTCCACTTTGGAAAATTTAATCCGTTTGAGCTAATAAATTATTTAAAGATTCTCCACTGTAAAATTAATTATATACACCGTTCACTTAAAATAAACAGTCAAATCGTTTTAAAAGTTCTTCATTAACATATAAAAACATTAGATACTTAAACCTTGACAGAAACTATTTTTTCAGGACAAAAATAATCTTAGCCATCCGCTGAATACGCAATATCTGCTACAAAACTATTCGCCTTCCCCGCTAAAATACTCATCATAGAACAAATGTTGCTATCTATCTTGGAAGAGTGGATTTTAAAGAATATTCCTGCTAAATATTGGTAGAATATTCCTTTTCTAAATTGGTGTGGTGTGGTAGTTAGGAGAAGGGAGTGCCAGCTCAGGTGGGGCGTCCCTTTACCATTGTTGAAAATTACGTGGTTCGTTGCCAAAAGCCCTCGTGTAAATGAACAGTGCGACGTTAATATTCACACACTCACTAACTCCAAAAAATACAGTACAGTAGTTATAATTATGTTTATACTTAAAAATGCAATATCTGTCTATTCAATTAAAACTATAGCGTTATAATTAGCTACGAACCACAAACAAATTTTGAAAATTTGTCCAAATGATGTATTGTGAAAAAGAAAGTTTATTTACTTTAAATACCAGAACCGATAAAAGCATTTATTTTGAAAAAAGATCAATTTCTAACTACCAAATGTGCTTAATAAAATCATAAAAAAAGCATACAATAAAGAGAGATTTTTCAAACTCTCTCCCATCTCAAAACTTAGTTTTATTCTGAAATAAAAAAAATAGGGATTATGTTGATCACAGGAATTAATTAGAGGCAAGCGCCTTGCGTAGTCAAAACAAAAAGGGATTCTTCACAAACAATATATATATATATATATATATATATATATATATATATATATATATATATATATATATAATCAAATATAAAAGAATTTTTTCAATATATAATCATATACAGATACATACACATATATAAAAATTTATTCCCACATATACATATACATAAACAAAAATATAAAAATAATCATATAGTTATATACCTAAGATAACTAAAAGTAGGAAGGAGGCACATAGTATAAAGACAAATTCCTGGCCTTAGGAAACAGAATTGCTGGTTTAAACAAGTTTTGCAGCACCAACCTTCACCTGTAATTTGTCATACTATGTACCAAGAGGAAAGAAAAGAGTTAAATATGTGTAGAATTTAAATATTAAATCATTAAACTAAAGAACATATGAACATAAACATAACCTACTAAAACGTATTTATAACGATGGCCAAGAGTGCAGTATCTTGTTCCCGCCAAATAGGGAGGGCAGAACCGCATAAAGTTAATTGCGATACGATATAAGAAATGATTAATTGCGATACGATATACGATAATAAGAAATATATATACTTTTAAAAAATTATAAAAATAAAAATAAAAATCATAAAATTAGCGTAAAATATAAATAAACTCAGAAAAATATATATATTAATTTTTTTTTTAAAATAGCATGTGGCGCCATCTATATAATAATTGTAGGATAAATTAGATATTGTCTAAATTTAAAACAAAAACATTACAAAACATAATAACAGTAAATAATTATATTAATACAAATTGTGTATCATAAAAACTATTATAAATATAATTACAAAGAAAATTAGCAGGGTATCCATGTTCAATACAGTGGTTAAAATTTTTTTTAAGATTTAAAAAACTATTAGCTTTATCGCTAACTAATACTTTATTGCGATAATTATAGTTAAAATAATATTTCTATATATAGATATTGATAAATTAGAATTCCAGTAAGGCATTTTGATGATATTAAAATTAAAGGCATCTATTTTATCATAAATATTAGAATGTAGTTTCCAATCCTTAATATACAGTGATACATCTAGGTAATTTGTTTTGATTGGATTATTATTAATTTTAACTAAGTTTAAGTAGGACGGATAAAAATTAATAATAGGATTTAAATTATCATTTTTACCAAAAATAATTAAATCATCAATATGCCTAAAAATGTAGTAGTCATTATTAATAACATAACTATATTCATAAAAATGTAAATAAAGATTAGCCAATCTATTACTAGCTGGGCCCCCTTGTGGGAGTCCTTTCTCTTGTTTATATAAAGAACCATTAAAAAAACTGATATAATTTTCTTTTAAGAAAAAATCTATCAGAGTTTTAAATTTGTTAAAATTAATATTAAGGTTATACATACTGTGGTTTTCTAAAATTACTTTAATAATATCATATAAATGAATGGAATTGAAAAGATCTTCAAAGTCATAACTATGAACTGAATAAATATTTTTATCATTAAAAAAATCTATAATCTCTTTACTATTTTTAATTATAGCTTTATTACATTGCTGATTAATAAAGTTTTGTATAATACGATGAAGTAATTTGCCTGCAGTAGTAATATATGTTCTAAAACCATTTGTCACAGTTCTAAATTTAACCGGACTTTTATGGAATTTTGGAGTTAAAAAAATATATGGATACTTAATTTTAGGATTACAATAACCTAATTTTTTATAAATACCAATAATACGATTACTAATTTCATTATGTGACAAATCTAATTTTTTAAAAGAACCGTTATTAAGAAAGTGATCATAAAGAATATTATAATAAAAATGCTTACAAATCACAGCATATTTACTAGGTACTTTATAAATGTAAACTATGATAAAATTCTTTTGTACTTCATAAATTTTCTGTTTTATATCTTTAAAAGTAGTTTCATATTGAGAATGGAAGCTAAAAATCATAAGGTCTTTTAAAATATTGTACTTATACTCTTCAAATGCCTTAATAGGTAGTCCAAATTTAATTGCAGATTTTGTAATAAAATTATCTATATCTTTAAAAATTTGTTTTTTAACAGTATTGTTGTTATTAGAAACATTTAATCTAAAATTAGTGCCTTTACTCATTATATCTTTTAAAATATTATCATCGATTATGTCTAAGTTGCCAGTAACTACATGTTTATGATGACCATCAATAAAATCATTATAGTTATTACATATACACTCTTCTATATTAATAGAGGGCGAACTATTGTTGTAATTAAAGATAAATCTGCCCATCGTTTTGTTATATTTAAAAGCTTTCTTTACAACAACCTTTTTAACTGGAAAAAGAGACAAATGTCAATTAAATACACTAGAAAAGTTAATTTTGTCAAAAGTTTTATTCATGAATAATAAAGTGCAGTACTCTGTAATAGGTTCATTAATTTTCTCAACATTAATATTGAATTTATTAACTAGATAGTTAAGAATGTCTTTAATAATGTGTACTGCATGACAAACCTTTAAGGAATCATTATTTAAGGATTCATATAACAATGCAATTTCATGTTTATTAAGACCAAACATGAAGTATTTGATCTTCTTGATATTAAAGTTTTTTTTCAAAATCATCAATAAGAACTCTAATATTGTCATTTAATGAATTTTTATCTCTATTTTTCCTTTTAGTTCTATTACTTCTAGATTTTCTTTTAGAAGTATTGTTTAATTTATTGGCATTATAAAAAAATTCTTTATTATTATTCTGTAACATTATTTGCAGCGTATTTTTAGCAAAAAACAAAACATTAAGGCCATATGGATAGATTGTATTAAAACTCCTAATAAAGTGATTTTCCCACCATAATCTGTGCTTAGTAATTGGAGAAATTTTAATGATAGACAGTTCAACATTTTTGAAATCATGCATACAAAAGTGTCTAAGTTCAATTTTATTAGAATTATTGGAGTTATTAAAGAATTTAACATCATGTCTATGCTGATTAATCCTTAAGTTAATAGTATATATATACTGTCGTGGGCGTTTTTGTAGCACACGCTAGAATTGATTGCAGATGGCAAAATCTTTTCCTACTTACTTGACAAATATCGTTATATTTTGTCTTCACACAATATCAGTCTAAATTATAGCATATGCTATAGATAACAGACTATGCTATAAATTATAGCCTATGTGTTATTCTAATGTATAAGCTACATTACTGTAAAGTTTCATTAAAATTCATTCAGTTGTTTTTGCGTGAAAAACGGCCAAACATCCTCACAAACTTTCGCATCTATCTATCTATGTATCTATCTATCTATCTATCTATATATATATATATATTATATATAATACAAAACATAAAAATACACAGAAAGTTATAATCTAAGATAACTACACTAAATAGGAAAAAATAGGCACAATAGTACAATAACAAACTCCTGGCTTTAGGAACCAATAGTAGTTTGTCATACTATGTACCAAGAGGAAAAGTAAAAAATAACATTTGGAGGAATTTGAACATTATAATAAAATCACTTAACTAATAAATATAATTATAAAATTATAGCCTACTAGTATTCACGTTATACATTTAAATTCGATGTAAAACAAAGATAATAAGACTAACCTCGGGAGAGTATAAACTTCTTATGTTTCCCGCCAAATACAAGATTGATAGCAGTTCCGCATAAAGTTAAATTATGATAGATTAATATAAAATTTATATGTATATATGCACTTTTAAAAAATCATAAATATATATTGATATAAGTATTAGTGTAAAATATAAATGAATCCTAGAAATATTTAAATATTATTGAATTATTAAACATGATGCGCCATCTATTTAATAATTGTATAATTAGTTTAAAAAAACCCATAATGTCAATAAGTTATTAATAGAAATTGTATAACATTAAGAAATATTCGAAATATAATTGTAAAGAAAGTTAGCAGGATAGCCATGTCTTATACGTTGTTTGATAAAGTTATTAATGTTTAAATAAATATTAGCTTTATCACTAACTAAAACATTATTAAGATAAATATAGTTAAAAATAATATATATGTGTGTGTGTGTGTGTTTGTGTGTATATGTATATATATATATATATATATATATATATATATATATATATATATATATATATACATATGTACTTATACATAATATATATTATAATTTCGAATTTGTGTACACATACAATATTTTAAATACTGTATTCATGGAATTGAAGTTTCATAATTTGCTTATTCAATTAAGAATAATATCTTCAGAAAACAAATATTCTTAGTTAAAGCAATGTATCTTGCATTTTTTATCCTTTTAAAAGTCCCAAATAACTGCACAATTTAACAAGTCACATAACACGTATGTTCCAATAAACCTGGGTATCAGACATTTTCATCATGATCAAGACATGTTTAAATAACTCTCCAACGAAACATGATAATGCAGAAGCACGTATATTTTTCGCATAATAAGCCATAACTGCCAAAAGTTAACTGTTTGATTTTTATTTACTTAGAACAGACCATATAATTATAGAAATCTTAACATTTTATATTACATCGTATACATTATAAAACAAGAGATATAAACCATTACTTTAATCAACAAATTTGTACTTAAAAATACAATCCAAATATAAATTTTTTAAATAACATTCACTTGACAATCTCTTTCAAAAATTGAAATAAGGAATATGTATATCAAATGTTGGACATCTGCGGCAAAGGAAATCTGTTAAAACCAGTTTACTTTTGTCCCGTAAAGTTATTTCTAAAAATTATTTGATAAAATGATACGCTAAGGTTCAGTGAATCTTTGGTTTTCTTTATTCTAGCATGAAAAAAAAAAGATTATGTTTATTTCTGCTGTACATTGAGAGGAACAATCACTTTCACGTAGATCAAGATTCCGACATCTTCAATGTTTCCCACGGCACTATACAGCTAGGTGTCCCTTCAGTTCGGAACATAAGATTTTAGACAAGGACGACTTTTCTCACATATATCCATAACTATAGTTTAGAAAAAAGCGTATTAATGCAAAAATTTACACTCTGCTGCTTTAAACTAATCTTAGATGGAGTCTAATAACTTTCATAGATTTATCACCTAATTTCACGATTATAATTCGAGGGAATTGTGAGTTTCAATTTATAGCAATACAGTAAGATTTTATGGAATAATTATTTTTTTATTGACTCTCTAAAAATTTTATTTATTTGCTTTATCTGTGTGTATGAACAAGCATTAACAATGTAGCTAAACTCAGAATAAGGTGACATTTTTAGTGTAACGTTCAGATAGGATTATGAAGCTTCTCACCGTTACAGGCATATGCTTTTATACATCAAAACCTCTACACTCATTATACTGCTACTGCATCACGTTCCTCTCTCTCCATAGTTATTAAAATCCTTTATCTGCCCAATAATAAGCATCATCGTTATTATAGAGGATTATTCCTCTGATGCAGTTTAATTGCGTAGATGATCAACCGTAACACTCAAACATTTGACCGAGTGATTATAATAGTAAAGCACACTAATGGCAAGAGTAAATACCGAAGAAATGCTTAAGCTTGCTAATAAAGTTCTACTGCATTGTCATTTTACAGAATGAAATTACTGTTAGCTTAAATTGTTAATACTGTATGGTATTTTAAAGTTTTATAGAGAAATTGCATAGAAAAATTTCACTTTTCTTATTAACTTCATTTTTAGATTTTAAAATAATTAAAACAGTTTCATTTTATATATCTTAGTTATTCAGATATTACATTATTTTTAATAAGTCAAATATATGGGATATAAATTCTTATGATCTCAGATCAAATTAAGCAACACTTATGGATATAAGTGTTCCGCATTATTTAATTATGCTAAAAATTTGGATAAAACTCTGATATAAAGCATTGGTTGCATCATATACTGTAACACCCAACTATGTAACTCGAAATTGTATTTAAAATCTAACGTTAATAGTACAGTCAAGTATAAATATTAGAAATTTCATTTAATTTATTCATAGTTTATATTATTAAAACTTAGTTTAACACTTAAATGTATTCGTGATAAAATATAATTTACTTCATATATTTTTTCAGAAAGGGGCAATAGTTATATGTGTGTTATATATGTTCTTAAAATGCTATAATAAAAATAAATAAATAAAAATTAAAATAAAAAACATGCAGAAATATGCAACGATATTACAATTGTACCACAGACATAAAACAAATATGTTTATTAATAACTACATCAAGTGATGTATCAAACAAATATAGCAATTAACTTTTGATTAAAAACGACAAAAAACAATGATAAACTCTTTGATGATCCATCTATTTCATAAACATACAAATCTACAAGTATGATGGTTCTGACTAAGCGTCATAATTACTGTTGGTAGATTATATAATAAAAACACATAGATAGAACAAGAGTTACTTATTTTAGTAAAACTGTGTTGAACTAGAATAAGCATTTTCAAATACTTTATACATTATGTAGAATTAATCCTAATAATGAGGATCTTGGGATTTTCAATGCGAAAACAAAATATGTGGATACTTTCAAAATAATCTGCTTATGAGGAAATTTTCTCCGTGGATATTAAAATCTGCTGCATTTTGCGTGGCTAAGGAATTACATTTTTAGCTTTCATAACATTTGATGTTAGTCACAAATCTCTTCCTTATAACGTCCACTTCCTTCCCAATTAGAAGTTAACACATCGTTCATTTTGATATCTGATTTTAAAAACAGTTGATTTTGCAATACACACTATATTGGCCTTTTTACTCACAGTTCTAAATAGTAGAGCACAAATCATCATGTACGTCTGCTGATTGCTGAGAGAGATCTAACATTTTAAAATAATACTAAATGCAACTATATTATCTAGAAATGTCTCATATACACTAGAAAATTTACTTCAGTAGTCTCTCTTAGTATAATTTATTAGTATAAATAGGAAACATCAACGCCGTCCTTCTTCGTATTTAAGTTATCGCAATTTAGATGTATGTGATACGTGTACAATAATAACTGCTTTTATTTTAAAGTGCATTCATATTGTTATTTACACAATTCCATTTCTTTAGATAATGTACGACAATTGGTTTTATTACCTTTTACCTTGTACATTAACATTTTCTTCACAAATAAGCTAATAAAATATTGTTACTTTGTAACATACAGTTCTAAATATATGTAAATTCAGTAGACGCATAGGATTTTCCTTTGTTCTTGCCACTTCCTCTGATTTCGACATTCTGCTCTGCTGACGTATTTTGCATGTAATGCGTGCGCTCTAATTATGGCTTGGAATGCGTTAGGATTAGTTGAGTTAGCGTAACAGAATAAACTAAAATACGATGCACGATTTTTTTTTTATATTTAATAAAATGATATTCACAAAAACACCAGCTTGGAAGACGCCCAAGTCATGCCATGATATATATATATATATATATATATATATATATATATATATATATATATATGAGACTCATTGAAATACAAATAAGAAAAGAAACCTAATTAAGAAAGAAATGCTTCAAATACTGATATTAATGTTGATATATTAAGGCTGTTTTCAGATGACGTCAATGAATGGGACCCATATTCGGATTTTTTTTGAGATATAAAAGTACTCAAGCATAAATATTATATTTTAGTCCCATTAGCCTGTAGAGAATTACTTATTTTATCACAATTTTCATTTTTATTCGAGTTGACACATTTTTTTTTCTTACAAAATGTGTTTAGCATTTTTTCTCCTTTACTAAATGAGCTATCCCTTTGCATGTTAAAAGAAAACACGAGCTATTTATGAAATACATTTTAAAATTTTAAAAATACTATATTTTATAAGTAAATTCATGCGTTACAATGTCACACATTTTTATAAAAATCGAAGCATTTTTTTCTCTCTGAAAATGTACCCCGTGTTAAGTTCACACCATTGTGCATATGGAGAAAACAGCATTAAAACACAAACACATACATACATATAATTAAAAAATATGCAAAATGGCATATTTACAATCAAGTTGTGTCATTTTTTTTAAAAAAAGAAATAAAGCACTTTCTAATTGTTAAACATATAAAATACTTTTGTTATGGTCAATATTTTTTTTCTAATTGCTAGATTTTAAAAAAAATGATGCTTAAATTGTTTGTCCAGAAGTAACTACTCTATGCCAATGGAAGAAAAGTTACAAATAAAGTGAAACAAGTAATTATATTTATTTCAAAAAATTTCAGCATTATATATATATATATATATATATATATATATATATATATATATATATATACATATAAATATATATATCATTCCAAAAAAATTATCTTTTAAAAAAGAAAAAAATCTAACTAAACTAAAAGAAATCTTGCTAAACGAAGCATTCAATCATTTTTCAAAGCATTCCGGCCCTTTCGTGACACAATTTCTGCACGCATCGTGACATCTTGAAATTTCACGTGGTCCAAGAGTTATCCCTAATATCCCCACATCCGGCCACCACAGAGGAATTTCAGCCACGCAAAATCGATTCCAATCACGATTTATCGGTAGTCCTGGAACACAGACAAGTTTCGGTTGTTGCAAGTTTCGGCACGGAAGTTCCACCAGACTTAGCGGTCACGTGACCTTACCCCTAGAATAAAGAGGATAATAGAACTGTATGCGGAATAGGGATAAAAGACTTCCTATATAGTCTTTGCTCCCATTGGGTCGTGACAAAATTTCGAATCACCCCACAAGGTCTTTTGCTGAATATTTTTTCTCCCTTTTCTTAGTTAGCCTTTATTTTCTTTTTCTTTTATGTGGATGAAGGTTAATTCTGAAGTGTTGGATTCACTATATATTTTTTGTTTCTTGAAGTATTACCAGCATGCGTACCGGAAATAAATCTTACTTAGAGAATTTTTTTTTATAAATCATTTCGGATTATCTTCATAAACATAAACTTTTCACGAAATACTTCGATTATTATTAATTTTTGGTTCAACTGAGGAATCTGTTTTCCGATTAATAAAAGAAAACTTCCTGGCCTTTTTATTTTGACTTATGAAAACCACTTTTGGTATTCTTTTAATTTAACAATTCTGATTTAATAGACTGTAAATTATATGCTGCATTGAGGATCCCCAACATTAATTTAAGTGGGAAACGCATAATATGAATGTTTTACCTTTTAACTTTACGTGCTTTCCAGATATTTTTATATTATACATTTAAATAACTTTTGCGGAATTTCTCAACCACAAAAATTACATATTTTTCATGAATTTTTTTTTTCATAATTCTTTTACCAAAATGTTTAAACTCTTACCAAATAATTTTTATGAATTTTCAATCGTTAGTCACTTTTTCTCTTTATTTTTTTTCCTTTTTAAGTAAAATATTTTTGTGTTTTTCTGAATATATCCAATGAGAACACAATGACAAACATTCCAATGAATCAACACAAATCAAATAATTTTAAATCACATTAATTTACGTATAAATTAAACAAATTACTTTGAAAAAGAAATCTCAAGTAAACTTTCATGAAGAATAGTATCTTTTTTAAAATTTTTAATATACTCTCTGTGAATATTACAACACATTTGAGATAGCTAATCATAAATAACTTTAAAGTTTAAGTCTACTTAATTTCTGTAAATAGACATAAACTTATAAAACTTATTTTGAATGTTGTCTGTCTAAACATACAAAAATTATGTGCGTGCACTTGCATGATATTGATCTTAAAATTCTGGATTTAGTGTTGGACAGAGTTATTGTCTCAATACTGCGAACATATCAGGTTAAACTATATATTAAAGTGAATCTTAGACATATGTGATTATCCGCATTTAAAGTACATTTCATTGTGTTATAAGATTTTGAATAGTTTAAGACTCTTACTCAATCTTAAATACCATCACCTATATCACAGAAGAAAGTATTGAAGGAATTGATAAAGTTAAAATAGAAAAGAAGTAAGTAATTGTGTTCAAAAGTTAAATAGATAATTATGACTAATTTAGCATCCGAATAATTTTAAATAATTTCTATTGAAAATTACAGGAAAAAATTAAGAGTAAACTGTTACGAAAATCTCAATTCTGGAAAATATTATTATGATTACTTTCTATTCGTCAGGTAAAGCTTTACATCTATATATCACTTTTCCAGGTTTAATAAGATTAAGAGATGTTAAGCTTTCAGGTACAAAAAATTCAGTAAAACAAACCCTATTCTATTCTTCTACCTTTCTCAGTGGCACAACAGCCCATGCGGCCAAGGTCTACTGTACCCATCTAGATATACGTGACCATTGGGTCCTGAGGTGCATGAGCAGACATCCCGATCAGGTGGTCAGCCTGAAGCGAAACCCAAAGTGTTTAGTCCCAAAACAAGCTTGGTACTCATTTATAGGTTCAATGAAGGGATGAAAGGCTGAATCAACCTCTCCCAGCCCGAGCATAGAAACCCGAACCTGTAATGTGGAAGCGCGATGCGCTACCACTCAATCACTGAGCATCCACTCTTCTATTAGATACTTAATATTCACCTCCTTTGGTCTACATCTATGTTGCATATACTTATGATTGTATATATATATATATATAGGATAATTAAATTAGATTAAAAATTAAATGCCCTATCTAGCACTTAACTCATACTTTTCATTTTATCTCAAAGTATCAAACTAACCACCCATTCATTCATTCCAAAAATATATATACTTTATATCTGTGTTTTAAATTGTTAAAAATTAAACACCCAGTGATCTACATTTAACTCATACTGTTTCATTTAGATGTGTAGATTTCAAACTAACCACCCATTAAAATTCATTCCAAAAATAGCGATATTTCCGCATCTGTGTTTTAAGTGTTAACCCATATATAAAACACCCAGTGACATATACATTTTCTCTCTGTCTCTCAGCGTTTAGACCTTGTGTAGATTTCATGAAATAAAGATCCTTCTATAAATAAAACTAAGTATGATTATAGTATATATATAAAATATATATATATATATAATATATATATATATATATATATGTATATATATATATATATATATATATATATATATATATAAATATATATATATATATATATATATATATATATAGTATATATATATATATATATATATATATATATATATATATATATATATATATATATATATATATATAGTATATATATTCCTATTATGTCGAAAATTTCTGCTGTACGGGGAAGGTAGAACCCACAAAGCACTGCTTAACCCTAATTCGCTGGTCTAGTTCAGCGTCAGCTTTAGAAATCATAATAGGTCTCCAGTATAGTCCAATGACTTTTTTCTGTCTACATTTGTTGTGTCTGCTGAATTCCATTTTTTTTTTATTTTTTAGCACTGTGGGTTCTAGTTATTCTTCACTTTTATTTTATTATACTATATATATATATATATATATATATATATATATATATATATATATATATATATATATATCTGAAAGAAATATGTATTATAGATAAAAAACAAGAAATAATAGATAATGAACATAACAAGGAATAGCGTAATAAAAATATAAAAGCTGAACATAAAGAACAAAATTATAGAGAAATAAAAAAAGAAACTACAAAAAAGAAGAACCTAGCGAGTCAGAAATCAATTTCGGACTTATCACCGAATAAGTGGGGTTAAACTAGTTTGAAGGCGCCAACCTTCCCCCTTTGCAACTCGGTAGGAATATTTATACATATATTCATATATATATACACATATATATATATACATATATATATATATATATATATATATATTATATATATATATATATTTATATATATATATATATATATATATATATATATATATATATATATATATTTATATATATATATTTATATATATATATATATATATATTTATATATATATATATTTATATATATATATATATATTTATATATATATATATTTATATATATATATTTATATATATATATATATATATATATATATATATATATATATATATATATATATATATATATATATATATATATATAAAACATAAATAGATAACCAACTAATAAGGAAGAGAGAGGTACGGATCAAAGTAAATTAACCATATTAATACATTAAGAATTATTCCAAAAGATTGCAGGGTTAAACAAGCTTTATCCGTGTAACCTTTCTCTTTAATTTTCCTTAATAATTGGGCTGAAACCGTATTTTGATGATAAAATACAGTTAAAATTAATATGTTGTTAAATGCTTGTAAAAGTGCAAAAGGAAATAACAAATTCGTTATTGAATTGAAGAAGATAAGAATTTTTAAATATATGAAAAATATATATACTGAATTTTCTAATTTATGTGATACGGTATTGGAATGATATAAAATAATTTTAACGATGAGTGCCTGCCAAACTTGAAATAATTTTATTTCAAAAGTTGAGATCTCTTTTTAAAGTTTAAAATGTTATAATCAGTTATATGAATATGGTATAGTATTGAGGTAATTAATTTTATCTTAACAAACACACGTTAATGCTTACAAATATATACAAATACATATTGCCACGCAAACAAATCATTTCTTATAAACCAAAACAACTAACAGAACTAAAATTCAACGAATACAAATCAAAGGATTTAATTTCAATTAATAAAACCAAACTTGTTCTACATATTTATTCTTGACACTTAACATTAATTACTCAAATGTCACAAATAAATTGTTACTTTTGCTAATTGTTCCATCAGATTACTTTATTCGGAAGTAATGAAACAATTTATCGTCTGAGGCAGTGTTTACAATGCCCAGCCGCAACTGCTTCTCACTCCAACAATCTTGCGGAAAAGAATTTTTAAATAAGAAATTCTCTTTCAATTAATGACCTATGCAGGAAAGAGTTCCCCCACTATCTCGAAACTTATTCACCCATGCATGATAAATGGTAGCTATTAGACGCTATTGTTAACGTCAAGGAAACTTTCGGGTTCTATAACTTTTCGTTTTAAAAATATGTGATTTCTTTACATTACTTTGATTTAAAGTAATGAGATTTTAGCAAAGAATGAAATTTTTGCTTTTTTTTATTTCTACTTGGAGTTTAAATCGATTGGATTATCTAATCTCATACATTGAATTTGAATGTGTATTTTTATGAGATACAATTTATCAAAGCTGTTTCACCATTTGTTTGGTTGGAGATGGGCTATTTTTCACCTTTTGAATTGTAGCTTCTCATTTGTGTTAATTACTGTTTCTTTATTACTTTCGTTGTGTGTTTGGCGGTTTGCAATTTGTGAGGGACGTTAACACCTTGAGTATAATTGTTTTAAGTTAGTCCGGCTTTCATTTATGTATCAGTGTATTATGATCATATAAATACTGATGATTTCCTTTTACAATATCATTATAAGTTGAAGGGAAGTTGAATGATCTTGATTGAAGTAAAAATGAAAAGCAATATATTGTTCCATATATACTTTTTTCTAAATTAAGCACATAAAACTGTACAGAATATTAAAAAAATACAAATTGTTAAATTGGTCTAATTTGCAATTCATGTGGATATTAAAAAATATTTATGGTGATCATCAGCACATTTATTGCTGACAGCGTAATTGATGAATATATGAATTAAGGTTCAATTTGATGTTTTAGAATGTACGTGGCTGTACTTTTACTTCTCATTGTACAACAATTTCTTTCATTAAACACTTACGAAAATGTTACGATGTCACATATAAAAACTAACCTTCACATTTGTTTATTTGCAATAATTTAAAATATCAAATGAATAATAAACCAATCTATGTTTAAGAAGTAATAATTCCTACAATGCTTGTAATTCAATTATAATCTAATATCAATTAATGTCATTTAATGAGTATTACTTTGGTTTTACAGATTATTTTGTAAATTAAAATAATTAATGAGCACAAGTTTAAATTCCCAGTTCAATTTAATTACTTTTCGGTTAATTGTCAATTTATATGTATATCTCATGCATCCATAACTCCCAGAAAAGAAGAAATTTTTTTCGGAAATTACTTTAATTTTTATAGTAAAGAGTTTTGCACGAGATTTTAATCTGTTTTAAAGTTGGTTTTAATGTTTTCAGGGAATCATTTAATGTAAAAAAGAACATTCCCCAAGCATTTCAAACGAAATTAAAGGTTTATATATTTGAACTAATTTCTTAGACGCAACCTCGTTGAAAAAAATTTGCAGTGATATGAAAACACTTTTTATGAATAAATAAATTTGTATCAAGGGGCACAAAACTTGAATGTTTAACGCCATAAATTTAATGTGATACTTTTTTTCGAATTTCCAATGGAGCTGCAAATTGGTGTTTACCATTGCAGACATATTACATTTCCCTGCGACTGCTATCACATTTATGCCAAATACCCCGCAATGTAATTTTAACACCCATAAGAAGGAACCTGAGCTCTGACGATGTGAAATGGAACAAGAAATTAAATTTTTCAGAGAGCACCCAAGCCAAACAAGCACACTAGGGATCTTTGACATGTCGCCTAATCAGGCGACATGGACGCTGTAGATTTTCTGCACCATGAAAATACACCGACTTGGTCCGGTGTTGGCCATACAATGACAACAATACCCCCCTTAGCTAGCATGTAATATATCTTAACCAATCTAGTAATTAATATCAAATATAATTAAAACAAAAATTAATTTACTTTAGTAAGGCATGGAAGCAATGCATATTTAATTAAAACTATAAATGTATAACTATTATTTTCTTAGACATATTAGATTTATATCACACACACACAAATAACTTAGATATCATTATCAATTTATTCTTACGCCCAACAGGTAGTCTTTTATAATTAAACCACAATTTAGAAGGGTTTTTTTACCTATGGAGTTTTTTAAAATACAATCTATCACATTATTCATAATTTTTATCGATAGGGGTATGATAGTAATTTGCAATTAAATCTCAATAATGATAATATTTTTAATCATAAAAGTTGTCTACTACATTGCTTCTCAAACCTTCAATATAAATGACCCACTATTCAATCTTCATTTTTATCGCGCCCCCCTGCATACAATTACAATGTATTGAATTCACATATACTATACTTTGACACTAAAGCTACAATACGACTTTAACCTCTTATGTGCCACCGACGTATATAAACGTCTCGCTCAGCCAAAGCATTAATTTTTTGACCGTATATATATGTCCTTCCAAAGTACGATCTTTTCTGTGCAGTGCTATCCATAAAATAATTTCAAAGGCTTTGGAATGCACTAAAAGGACCTGGACAGTGTTTGCAAAGGATATGCTTATGTATTCCTTTTCTTTTCTCTCCTACCCCTCTCCTAAAAAAAACATCAAAATACACGTATCTAAGTAGAAAAGGGAGGCATTGAGAAGCGAATCGCGTAACTTTAAATCGGCAGTCAAGGAGTTAATTATAAACTGTACAAATTATCAAGAGAAGTGTTAATATAAGCCCATGGGGTCACTGATAATTATCAAACTTGTTCTTAACATAGTATTGTTTAATTAATAATAAAATATTCATTGTACAGTACTGACACATTTATAAGTGTATTATATCAGTGTAAATGTGTATTTTATATTTTATTATATCAGAAAGCATTTTGTTTGCTTACTTTCAGTTAATTAATAATTTTTAATAACCCTATTGTTTTCGATATACTCAATCCCCCCTCGTAAAATTATCACGCCCCCTAAGGGAGGCGCACCCCACAGTTTGAGAAACACTGGTCTACTTACATTGCCATGCAATACTTACTAATTGTAATATATATATATATATATATATATATATATATATATATATATATATATATATATATATATACATATATATGAAAGAAATATGTATTATATATCAAAAACAAGAAATAATAGATAATGAACATAACAAGAAATAGCGTAATAAAAATATAAAAAATATAATATAAATATATATATATATATATATATATATATATATATATATATATATATATATGTATACATTATAGTATCTGTTTTGTGAAACACTTTTAAATTTTTTCTTACAAATGATTAAATTTTTGTTAAACTCACTTTTATTATGGTATTTAATAATAAAATAAAATAAGCACATTTTCACATGCATATGAATAAAAATATAAAATTATCTGCTATTTATATTATGAAATATTTCTAGAATTAAATTTTATTACATCGAGTGAGTGTTGCAGGTAATCCAGAAAAGCAGGTGATAATTAACTTGAAAAATCTCTTCATTTCCATTAGTATAATTTGAAAAAATCAATAAGAGATAATAAAAGGAGAAAAGTAAAGTATCAAGAAAATAATGTGTTTGTGCAAATCAAAATAAAATAGCAGTTCATTAAATAAAACTAAAAAATTACTACATCAATTTCTGCTAAATGAATTTTTTACAACTACCTGTATTTAACAAACAAAAGTCTTTGAAGAGTTTTTTTGACCATCACTTAAAATGTATTAACTAACATAGAGTTTACATTCCTAATTCTAATTCGAAGAAAATGTCGTTCCTGAATCCATCATAATTATTAGATTACCTGTCGGAGTTTTCCAGTTCATTACTGCTGATGAATGAATTTACCTCTAGTACAGGCGAATAATCAGATCCTCGGAATAGTAATTTTCTATTGACAGGAACATACTTCATCCCTATACTTTAATTTATACATTTCAGTATAAACTTTAGCACACAAAATAGCTGCGATGAATTTAACCTTAAAGGTTTCAGATATTAAGTGCGATAATATATCATACCTTTCTATCCCTGTATCAACACATTATTAAGCACAATGAACCATAAATTTCAATACTGCATGCAATTTTCTGTTCGTCCTTCATTGAGTAATTGATGCTCGTATGATGGCGATTATTAACACACAGCAATTTTGACGCAAAAGCTTAGCTTACACAACAAATTTTCTCCTTTAAAAGTTATGATTTACTTTTATTGAAAAAGAAAGTGTGATAAAAAAAATTAAGTACACAGGACAAATACACAGAACAAAGAGGGAACTATTTAATTATAAACTAATTCTTGTAAACATTTTTAAATTTAAAAAGTTTAACATCTTTTGAATTACATGATGTAAAGTAAAAAGTACCATAGTGGCATAAAATATGTAGTTGATATTAATATATTCACATGTATGCGTCACTATTGTATAAAAGAATTCAATGCATTAAGGTTGCTATGAAATTATTTTTAATGATCCGGACATTAAGAACTGTAATGTGTCTTTTACTATATCAGAACCTTGTGTATTGTAATGAAAAGTAGATAAAAATACAACGTCAAAAATTCATCTTGTCCTATAACAAGTCATTAGTGATCTTACATCAAAAGAAAATAGAGTAAAGCACACAAGCTATGTTATTGATCTTTATCTTTAAAACGCCGAGAATGATACCTAAATATGTATGTTTAATTTAATTAAAACTAGCTTCGAATTTAACCCATAGATAACACCACTTAACGTTAAATTCAGTTAATATGAATGTTTAAATTGAAAGATAAGTTGCGGTGCTGTGTATCAGAAATGACGAATTGTACGGAAAATAGTTATTTGTATAGGTAGGTATATAGTTCAAAATTTTCTTAAGAAAATTATCATTATAAGAATAAGGATGTTTCATATCCAGCAAAAAACATTTCAACTATAAGCATCATTTTGAAAACAAGAAGTGTTTTTTTATTGAGAAAGAAATACCATGGAGAATCGCATTAAAATGAAATTACTTCACGTTGCTGTATTAAACAGTTTCCCAGCCGACTCAAGCAAGAAATCTGAATTGCATTTTAATTAAACAACTATTAGTTCTAAAATATGACGAATTTAGATTTATTACGTCCCTACTTCCTGATTTCCTTATTCAATGTACACATTATGCACCAATATGTATTTTTAAAAAAACTTAAGAGAAAATGAATCTACCCTTCCCACACACAAACCAAAATTCACATTCGCTGAAAGTTAACAGAACATTTTAAGTTTAGCATATAAAGTCGAAGGTTACGACTAATAATCTCATTAAGTACAACAAACAATTAATAAAACTTAAAAGTAGCTACTCCTGCTAGCCTTCTTGCATAGCGTTTTTGTATGCCATCTAAATAACAATAATGTAGGTTAATGTATGGTTAAACTGACAAATTTGAACTTTGAACAGTTAATTAAAAGCTATATTTTAAATTAAAACATTCATCACGAAGAGGGGTATTCGAGAACATCTAATTAACATTCACGGACAAACATATATAAGATATGCTCTTTCTTATATTGCTTTGGGTAATCAAACATTTAAGAACTGAAGAAATTGAAATGAAATTTTGACTTTAAATTTTCTTGAATAATAAGATTATTTTTAAGACAAAGTTTTTCAAAAATATCAGCAAGATTAGGATGCTTAACAATTGTTTAACAAGGAATATTTAATAAAAGACTAGATATATTTCGTTTTTACTGTGAAAAATTTATAATAGCCTCTAACAAAAATATACTATAAAATGAAAAAAAAAATATATTTACGAGTTTAGTTATTTGATTCATGAAGGAGGTTAACAGAGTAAATAAAAAGCAATTCGCGTTAAAGTTATACGACTACGATCGGAACAGTGATTTTCAAAAATGCATAAATGTATAATTTTCATGATATTTAGTATCACTTAGATTACAATACATGCATAAAATTGTATTAAGTACATTTTGACAAAAAAAAATATTTAAGTACAATATTTCGGTAAAAAATTAACTTAGAATAATCTTTTTCCAAATGTTCCCCTTTTGGGCAAAATGCTTCTTTTATAATAATATTTTGCCTGTATATAGCTCAGACCTCTGTGCAGAGGCTCAACCAGAATTTTTGAAATGTATAATTTAGACTTGGGTTTATTCATATTTTACGATAACAGAAGGGAGAAATTTTAAGAAAAAAACGCGAATAATTAATTCAATTGTTCGTAACTGTTAAAATAATGTGATTTTTTAAAAATATTCTAGTTGAGTCTCCGTAGAGAGGTCTGAGCTATATACGGGCAAAATATTACTCTAATAGTGTCATTTTTCACAAAAGGAGAACATTTGGAAAAGAGTATATTCTAAGTTAATTTTTTTACCCAAAATATTATAATTAAATAATTTTTTTCAAAATGTACTTAAAACAATTTTATGCATGTACTTTAATCTGGGTGACACTAAATATCATGAAAATTATCTATTTATGCGCTTTTTTGAAATCACGGTCCCGAACGTAGACAGATACTTTAACAACATTTGTCTTGCGTAATTCAATATTAAAAAATCTTTTTTTCCGTTCTCAAAATTTGTAATTACATTTATACCGTGATTTTGAGTATAGATCTAGAATTTTTTATCAAAACTAATCCTTCTTACTAGTACGAAAAGTCGAAATACATAAAAATGTTAATAATTAAAACATTACTATTACGTTGGTGTTTTTATTTAATTGGCTATGAATAATACATGAGGTTATTTATTTATAAAAATAAACGTATGTTTGCTTGTTTTTAAATGTAAAATATATTTAATTTGGTCTAGTACGGTCAAAAAGCTTTTTTAAAAAAATGTTTTATAAATATTTTTAAATGTATTTTAATTATAAACACAAACAATTATAAAACGCGTTTTTCAGAAGCACAATGTTTTTTTTTCAGGAAATACAACATTTGCAATAATTTTAGCGAAATTAAACTTTTACGCGTATTCTTCCGCACAAATTCCTAATGTAGAAATATTTTAGGGACTTACAAATATAATAAGAATAACTTGAAAGAACACATTTTTAAGGAAAAAAAATTAAAGACAAGTAAATTATGGCTAAAAATGTTTTCCATAAATTTACAACTTAATTAAAAGAAACATTTATAAGTAAATATATATTTCAAACAAAACCTTTGCTGTATTTAATCCCAACGCTAACTGAAACTATTTAAAATTGTTAAGCAGATATCTTCATTATTTTCTGAAATACATTTAAGTTGGAGAGTTCTTATGAAAAGAAGGTTTTGTTAAAATTGCAGCTAAAAATTAACCTCTGGTTTAATTTTGCTTCAGGTAAAATAGTTATAAATCATTCCAAAAGCATCCATTTTTTAACAAAACATTTATGGGCAGAATAAGGACAGTTTTGGGATGAAGAAATTTTAAACAAAAAAATAGGGAAAGGAATTTATCAAAGGGATGGAAAATCAATAGCTTCAACGAAGTGGGATTCTTTAAATTTGAACATTTCTCTCAGAATCAAAATACTCATATAAAATCACAATTTTAAGAGAGCGTTTACTACTCAATCCTTCCTGAATTTTTAATTAAAACATAAGAACCAGTGAAACTAAAATATATTCTGAGCATTACATTGATAACATAACACTATTTAAATCGTCTGTCAATGTAAACAATTGTATTTTTTAAAAAATTTAATCGTGCTACATAAAGTATAAGAATGAAGCATATGCATTATACTAAATGTTTTATTTCTTAAAAATTGAAGGAAATACTTGATGTATAGTATAATGACAGGTTTGACACATATTAATATTTTTGCACTGTTATGAAGTTATTTTAGATCTACACGAAAAAAATTGCAGAATAATTCTTAATTTATAATTTTTTACAAAATATTAAATGTTAGCGTAAAAATAAATAATCCGTTTCTTTAGAATATTCTTGCTAAAAATGTTATTATTTCAGTTTCATAAAATGTCTTGTATCTAGATAGACGAACTATCTTCACGCTATCTACCGAAATCTTGGAAAAAATTCCGAAACATATAAAAATAAATTGGTAATAAAGTTCCACAACAATTACGAAATCATTGTTTCTACGGGTATTTCATTAGAATGAGAAGAATTTTCAAAGCTCACTCACACATACACACACATATGATAAAAAATTTGAGACCTAAATAATAATGAAATCGTAAATGTTTGCAAGAAACAACATACAACTTGGCCGAAAGGGAATTAAATTGAGTCGCAGGTGGAAAATAAACTCAGGGGAAACTGAAACGAAAATTACTTTTTTACTTCTTTGAAATAAATAATATTACAAACTGGTAAAACTTCTTATTTCCTTGCGCAGATCTAATATGTACTTTAACTTTTTGGCATTGAAAAGAGAGAGCATGAGAGAAAACATCATACTGAAATTTTGCAAGTAATCTTTTATCAACCACTAAAAAACATCTGTGCTGTTTTACATTATTATATTTTACTCTGTTTCTCTATTTAACACTGCTACTGAGAATTACGAAATGACATCTCATTGTTGAATACAATTCTGACAAAAGAAGCATATTTTTAAGGTATTTCCTTCCCGGTTATATGTTTTCAATTTGCGACAGCTCTGCCTGTGATTCCTATATTTGTGGATGATTGCAAAAAAATATTTTTCAACAAAGTACTTTAAAAAATGAAAACAAAAAACAAATACAAAAAACATGCGATTAGAAACTAAACTGCTTAATTTTATCAATGAATATATCCAATATGATAAGATCCTCAAAGCCTCAAAAATACTGTGTTTGATTATTTATTATTTGAAACTCCCAAAATACTTAAAAAATCTATCCAGTTGTTTTAAAACCATACACAGTATTAAGAAATTTAGAAAGTATGTCTCTTTTTTTTTAATTAATTAGCTATATCAATGCAGAAGACAAATATATATGTCGGAGGAAAATGATGAAATTATAAATTTCATCAAATCCCTAAGGGAGAGGATCAATTGACGTAAAATGTTAAAATAACATTTCTGCAAGGTCATTTCTTTGATAAAAGTAAGGGATTTGAATAAATCCCTGATGTTTCAGTGAAATGATGAAATAATATAATTAAGAGTTTAAAAGTGTTTATTTAACAAACATAGGGCTTTATTATAAAAGGAATTAAGTAATACAACAGTAGTTAACGAAATAAAACTTATTTATTCGAATCTATTTAATGAACAATTAGAAAATTAGGCTGGTAATTTTTTTATGTTTAATATATTTCCTCTCGTTTACTTACACACTAAAATATCAATATATATGTTAAACCTATGGTGCTTTTTTTAAAAGATATAGGGCTGACATTTACTAGATCGTTAGTACTACCTGTATGGTTAGGAAGTACAAGGACTCGATCAACCGGGAGTCTCCCCCCACCCTGGACAGCATTTTGACAATGCAAATTCTGGCTAGTTCATCATTTCACTGATACAGTTCAGGGCTTTGATAAAATCACCCACTTTCATCAAGAAAATGACCATGAAGAGTCGTTAATTTAACATCTCCCGCCAATTGATCATATTCATGAAGGATTTGATGAAACTTCTAATTTCGCCATTTCCTTGCGACATCGTTCTCTCTCTTTATATATATATCGTTGGCCTAATTATTAGAATGCGTAACTCCATGAAGGAAACTAATTTGGTACACGAGTGCTACATGCCAAGCGCTGTTTGGCGGGATTGCTTAATCACGATACAAATGACAATACACATGTGATTATACGATACAAATATCAAGGTAAATACATTGTAAAATTATCACCCATCTTAGTGAACATAAACAACAGCTTGGCGGGTAGCACTCCGATATCAAATTAGCACCCCAGATGGAGTTTCGCAATCTGATAATTAGGCCGACGATATATATATATATATGTGTGTGTGTGTGTGTGTGTGTGTGCACGCGCGTTTGTGTGTGAGCGTGAGTGCGTGTTTGTGTGTGGAGAAGATAAAATGAAAATTTGAATACACAATCTTTAATATAGTCAATTTTTCTATATTAAGTAAATACATTCAGTCATTTTTTTCTGGTTATAAAGTCGCATGACATTAGGATTAGTGTATGTATTTCAATCTTCTATCAATAATGAATTACTCATATTCCAATTTCCTTCCCCTACATATCAGTAGTATAGGCAAATTACAGGTAAAAATTGGCTGCCATAAAAAAAATAAATAAGCCGGCTGTCTTAGTTCCTAAGGCTGAGTCTGCTACAGTAGTACTGTAAGTACTACAGAAGTATAGTGTTACTTCTTACTATACTGTTTGATGGAACGTTTATTTTCGTTTTGCTTATTTATAATTATATAAATCTATTTAGCGCACACACACACGATATGTGTGTAAAATTTTATAAACTACTTACTAAGAGTTTTTATTCTTCTATTACTTAATATAGAGTTAAAAATATTTATATGAAACACTGTTATGTATCCTTACCACGTTAATGCATTACCATGGTAATATTTCTCATCAATAAAAAACGAACTAAGAGTAGCATCACATAAAAGTAAAAATACGATCAACTATAATTAAGTCTCTCTCTCTATATATATATGTATACTTAAAAACCTAAAAATTTGAGGAAAGAAATTCACTGGAATATAGAGGACCCCTAATCATATAGTTGGGAATTCAAATATAAAGCAAAATATATTTAATTTTATTAAACATGTAACGTAATCTATTGATTATATGTAAATATTTGAGTAGCTGTATAGTTAAAAATTATGAGAGAAAGGAATAACATGCGAGAAGGAAAAAAATGAAAACTAATTATTTTTACAAATTGTCTAGACAATATTAAAATTATTTACCATTTATTTAATCCACGTAAATTACGACATATTGTAAGCGCATTAATTCCTTTTTTTGTGACATAGGTTTGGGTAACTTACTGTTTTAAACTCCAGGTTTATTTCTTTAAAATAAATCTTAAATCATGCCACCTTATGTGTACTTTATATTTCAACTCTAATTTCCTGCTAGGATCAATCATAATTATAAGACTGTCCCTCGAAGTTCACGAGTGTGCAACTACTGATAGATGATTCTTATTCTAACTTGGGACAGCAATCAGATCTTTGGAATCGTAATTTTCTATCGACAAGAGCGCACTCCATCAAGATGCTTTAATTTATGCATTCTAGTTTAAGTTCTGTCGTCTAAAACAGCTGTTACGAATTTAGTCTTAAAGGTTTTGGATATAAAGGGCGTTAATACATCATCTTTGGATGCACTATATCAACACATCATAACGTAGTGATGATTCATAGATTTAAGTATTGCATATGCAATTTTATTCACGTCTTAAATTAAGTAATCAATGTTTTCTTTAAAAACACACAGCACATGAAACGAATTTTTTTCACACTTTTATTCCCAATATTTCCCAAAATATATCGAAGAAAATTAAATTATAAACATAACTATAATTATATTTTCATTTATAGAACTTATTTTTTATTTTTGTTTGATTTCGCAATACTACGTACGCCAGTGCTACTCAAACCTCTAGTATTTGCAAATTTATTTTCATAGTTTTCATTACTTCCTCATAATATTACAATGTATTGAATGTAATAATAATGTACTTTAACAATAAATCTATAATACGACCTTAATTATACATCATACAAATTATCAACTATTAAATTATTACCTTTAAGTAGTACGTATTTTAAATAAATTACTTTTAAATAATAATTATTTAAAAAAATCATTTTCGACTTTTTGACATGCCCTGAGGTTCCCACGTACAGTTGTCATGCCCTTTTACACAGAGACACACCACAGTTTGGGAATCCCTGGGGTAACCCAAATATTTTTTATTATATTACATATGAAATATTAAAAAAAATGTTTGCATGCATTATGTACACTTATTCAAAAAATACGTTTGGTACAACATGACCAGAGAAGAACTGTAGCTCAAATTGGCATTGACTCAGCAAGCCATATGAAACATCCTGAAAAAAATATTCAACCATGTTGCCTTTATAAATGACAAAAAAAAATTAGCGAAAATGCTACCAAAGCAGGATTTAAGCAACGCATGATCATTCGATAATGTCCCATCTTGTTAATTGTCATCCATGCCAAGTACTCAAAATGCTAACTCTTTTGCTAAAAGTTCCCAGAATGTTTCTCAACCAGTCACGAAATAGTTTGGCTTATTGGCAAGTCATCATCGTACGGTGTCAATCTAGAAATGCAGCAAGAACAGGATTTCAGCCACACACATAATCCATTCAATCACGTTCCGTATATTTTAAATAGCATTCGTGTATAGCAATCTAGGTGCAAAATCACTCGATAGAAATTCCTCAGAATGTTCCTACACTAAATGCAAAATGGTTTGGCTAGGTGAAATTGTGCTCTGTCTTTCTAGAAAAATTTCGTCTTTATTTTGGTACATGAAATCTATCAATTGTTGCAATGATCTTCAAATAGTTAAATATAATTATTTCCGTTACATTCAGTTTCACCACAGATTTCTAGTCAATTATTGATTCAGTTTGACCTCATGCTAATCAACACACAGTCCATATACAGTTGTGCAGCCACTTGTAACTTGTACAGTTCCTGATGGAAAATTGGGTATATGACCTTCTGCTACACTCGCATCATCCATCAATTATTTCCAAATGGAATCATTACTCTGGGCAACGCTTTTTCAATATTCTAGGGTTCATTAAAAAAAATCCCGAGATCACCAGAGGTTTCCCAATCAAGAGTTGTAGGCATATTAGTAGCTAAAATACATAAATCAGTCTTCTACGGACATAAACCATGACAACCACATTTGTAGCATTTCAGACGGTTTTCTCTAAGTACCACATTGAACCTGAACGTTATTAGGTTTCTGTTATCTGGAATATCTGTAAGATATTTTATTGTCCATGGTGTAAGAGGTATTGTTAAAATTTATGAAAATTAACTACACTCTCGACACAAGGAAAAAAAATAACTAATAAAATCCCTGACAACTTCTAAAATGGAATATTATCCCATTCGTACTGTATACTTCAAATTTAAAGTGTATTGATTAACGTCTTGCCACCTAAGATAATTTTGTATACATATATATGAACATTAAAATATTTTTTAATATAAATGTATAATTTATATGCATCAGAATTCATTACCATACTGACAAACTTGTGGGGGGGATACGGGATACAGAGACGACTCGAAATTTCATTGGAATGCAGGGCTCAAATGCCGTAATTGTGAGCTACGTTGCAAAGAAGAAGAGAAAAAGAACATAAGCAACAGAACACTAATGGGACAGAAATCGTTTTATTAAAAGGTTGCACCATAACATGTGTTGGAAATTACAACAAGAGGTCAACTGACCAGCCTGATAGCGGCGTTGCATGCAATTCCTTTCGTCATGGAAGATTTCTGGAATGTCACGTATCCTCCAAGAAGTTACAGGTGAGATTTTCGAGAGATAAAGTACAATTGAAGGAACTGGTGTTTCGTGCTGCAAAGTCTTCATATGACCCCAAAAGAAAAAGATCATTTACGATAGATCCAGTGATCTGGCAGGCAGAGTTTGCGACTGTTATCACAGCTTCGAACGCGAACAGCACCTTGACCAGTTCCTCCTTTTAATACGAGTTTCTTCTACTACCTCGGGAAACTTATATCAAATGAAGATTTGCAGGACTGTCGCTGTTTATTAAACCTTCTGTTCAGAGAAATCTTCTTGAGCGTAAGGTATTCCATGAAGCGCAGCTGTCAGGCCTGGTCGCAATTGCGAACATCTATTTCAGTGCGTTATTTCAATAAAACGCTTTCTGTTCCATTAATGTGTTGTTGTTTCTGCTTTTTTTCTGTTACTTTACACCGTAGCTCGCAAATCCGGCATTTGCTATCTTGTATTTCTGTGTGATTCTAAGTCATCTCTGTTTCTTTCAACACACTCTGAAGGTTGGCCGGTGTGGTAGCGAATCACCCTGTTTATGTGTACATATTTATCTCGATTATTATTTAGTTTTCACTACATTTTCATTGAAATACTTGCATTTTTCTTCATTACAAATTAAATAGTAAAAGTTGTGGCCTTTTCAAATTCAAAAGAAGTATAAATTATTTCTAAATGACATATAAAGCAATGTTGTTGCAACAAAAACTTTTATAAATAACTTTTTTTCATATTCCCCAAGGCATTAATTCACATTGAAGGTAGAGAGGTTATTTTTTTTCAAGTTCACACTCTCATTCAACCATAAGAGAAGTAAAATTAATTAATACTTGACTTTTTTCTACAAAAGCATTCTGAAATTTTTTAAATTAATTTTGACTTTACTTTTTGTAATGGAATAATTACTGTTTTTTTTTAAAAATATTATATATACAATGTTGTTAGTTTGTATCATTAACTTAGAAAATCAATATCCAAGTAATTCTATCGAATTTCATTAACTAATAGCATTAAACTATTTTTCATCTTTAAAAAAAACAGTTTAAAATAGATTATTTAAAAACTCTGCTGAGATGTTCTTTTTTTAACATAAAATCAATACACTGAGCAGTCGAAAAAAAGTTAATTAGTATCCAAATACTTTATATTAAAAATATTCAAATACATTAAACGAATTCAAAAAAATAAGTATAAGAATTTATTTTGAATATTTAACCTTTTTATCAAAATAAATAAAAACAATTTTTTTTTCTGTATACGTAATGAATAACTAATGTTTTAAAGATTAAATTATTTCAGTTGTGTAATTGTGTGTGTGTGTTTTAATATTACAAACTATACATACATATATATATATATATATATATATATATATATATATATATATATATATATATATATATATATTTCTACCTTTACAACTATTTTAAAGATGTGTGCATAATCTTGGAAGTTTGAGGGTTCACTTATATTATGTACTAAATTGTTTTTAAATTTTAATATTGCAATATCTTTCGGAATGTGATGGCGAATAGTTTTATTTTTCAAGTATAATGATTTAATTTTAACTTTTTTTTTTCTGAAATTTGAAAATTTTCCAATTAAATTACCAAGTTGCAATAGGGGGAAGGTTGGCGCCATCAAACTAGTTTAACCCCACTTATCGGTCCTAAGTCCGAGATTGCACTTGGATATTTTATAAATTTTTATTTTATTTTATAATTTTTTAATTTTGTTTGAAAATGATGGAACATTATCTTTTATATTCGCCATTGATATTCTGAAGTGTTTTGGTATTTTGGGATTCATATATTTCAATTTTTAAATTGATAATTGTGATTGTTTTTATATATTTATATATATATATATATATATATATATATATATATATATATATATATATATATATATATATATATATATATATATATATATATATATATATATATATATAATGTAATTTTAATTACTTATTTTTTCAAATAAATTTCTTTATTTTAAGTTCAAAAGGAAAGATGTAATGTGTTTTTAATACAAATTTGAAAAATATTTACTTTATGGAAACTTTACAAAATTCATATTAATTGTAATTAAACTAGCTTTCAAAAGTAGTTTATGACAGAGCTCTAAATTGTATTAAAATATACTTAAACTATATATATATTATATATATATATATTATATATATATATGTATATATATATGTATATATATATATGTATATATATATATATATATATATATATTATATATATATGTATATATATATGTATATATATATATATATATATATATATATATATATATATATATATATATATATATATATATATATATATTTCAAGTAAGACAAATCTCTATATTACTTATTTGTATTCAATATATAAGACGCTGCTTCTCAAATTTTCTATACTTGCAACCCAATTTCCAATCATAGTTTTCATCGTGCTCCTCCCCGTCTATACAACAATATATTGAATTCAATAATTTGCTCTCACGTAAGCTACAATATGACTAAAATTATAAAAAGTACAAATAACCCAGGCATGTATTACATTTTGTATATAATTTTATGCCATGTCCTTAGGGTCATTGATAATTGTTAAACTTGTTCTTAACTTAGTGTTGTTAAATTAATCATAAAATACATGGTGCAGTACTGATACATTTATAAGTGTATTGTATCAGTGTAAATGTGTAATTTTTATTATATCAGAATGTATTTAGTTTTGCTTTCTTTCGGAAAATTATATATGAGGGCTGTTCAATAAGTCGTAAGCCTAAAATTATATAAAAAAATAATACCTTTAATCATCATTATTTACATGGTATTTTTCAAAATAACTTCCGTGGCACATAATTCATTTATCCCACCGTTCTGTACACTTTTAATAACATGTGAAAATCCGTTTTCTGAGAACTTTATCAAAATAGTCTCCGCTGCCTTTATACATGCTTTGTTACTTGCATAACGTTTGTCTCGTAATTTTTTTTCTTAAGTTGAGGAAACAACCATAGATCACATGGAGTTTTATCAGGACTGTATGGATGGTGAGGAAAAATCTCTACGTTAATTTGCTGTGAAACATACAGTACGCAACGAGCAGTATGTGGTCAGGCATTGTCATGGTGCAATAGGAAGTCATTTAGGAGCAATGGGCGTTTCCTTTTAAGGTGCCGTATCATTTTTGGTAGGACATTCGCGTAGTACGAGCTGTTTACGGTAGTACCGGATTCGAGGAAGTGTTGTTAAACAATTCCTTCGTAATCAAAATAAATTATGGTCATAAATTTACCAGCCAATTTCACAATTTTCGCTTTCATGGGAGTAGGTGAAAATGGAGGTTTCCCCATTCACTGCTTTATTATTTTATGGTTGGATCAGTGGTACAACTAAGCTTTGTCTACTGTGATGAAGCATTTTAAGTATTTTCGCCTTCTTGTTTCAGTCTTTAATCATATCGTATCATACTTAAAGTCTCCGATGCTGTTGTTTGCAGATTTTTACTTCTATTTCGACAACTGGCCACGTCTCGTAGATGCCCACAAACACGCTTCAGTTTGAGCACGTGATACTCAAGAGCATGAGACTGTACACGCCCTCTATCGGTAGCTTTTGTTAATACAGACAACAAACTTTTCTTATGCCACAGAAATTAACATTCCGATGAGTGGTTTCGTGATAGTGAAAAAAAAATTACTTTTATTACTTATTGAACAGCCTACTTATATATATATATATATATATATATATATATATATATATATATATATATATATAATCGTTTGTTTTCGACTTTTCAATATACTCACGTTCCCTCTGTTGTGTTACCATGCTCTCCTAGAGGTGCGTACCACACAGTTTCAGAAAAGCTGATGAAAGTAATTAGGTATTTAATTGAAAGCCAACTCAGTAAAATAATTATAAAGATGGGTATTAACTAGGATATAACACATTTTTAAGAAAAACTTATTATTAAAGTGAAAATTAAAATATATATATATCGATAAAGACAATGAAATAAAAATAACTCATATTTTTTTCAGATTACTTTTTTTTATTCTTAAGAAGAGTTTAAAAATTAAATTACTGAATAAAATTAAAATCCAATTGCAAGAGTTTGAGCACTAAATTTAATTTAATAAAAAGCGTACTTCTGTTTTTTTACTAACCCATAATGAAAAAGTTTTGAATTATTTTCAATTAAAATAAAAAAAAGAGAACGGGAGAAGAGTAATGTTTTCTGAAATACGGTGTTGCATTAAGGGTAAATTCCTTTTTTAATGAAACAAATATATCACTGAGTTAGATTTATGATTCATTAATTTGAAAAATATGGGGGGTCGATAATTTTTAACGCTAAAGTTGACTTATGAATCAAAACAATTTGTTCAAAAATAAAGGAACCAAATCACTTTTACCCTAAATATTTTTATTTAAACACTCTCAGTAAAAAACTAACATTTAATAGTTGTTCTTAATAAATATATAACGGCATTTAGATACTAAATTTTGAAAGGAGAAAGATATTTTACGCATTTGACATTAATTTCTTGAAACGTAGTTTATCTCTTACATTATCTTTTATAATTTGAACGCAATGTTTTATTCGATTTAATTTATATTCCCTTAGTAACATTATAATTTATATGGGTGATTATCTTTCTATTTTCTGGGATTTTTTTTATTTATTACTTTTACAAATGTTCATATACTTTGGTTTACATTGTAGCATTTAATTTTTCACCAATGTAATTTTTATACTTCATTATATATACATGAAATTAATTTTAATATCACGATTGTTACCAATACAATAATAAGCTCACCATCCAAATCAACGTCCACTGTTAAATATTTTAAGTACTTCAGTAAAAATGATTTCTTCCCTGTGATAAGATAATTGAAGGAGCGACATTTGTAAACTTTAAGCACACACACAAAAAGCGAACATACACACACACACACAAATTCACACTTACACACACACGCGCATATGCACGCATACACACACAAATGCACGCTTAAACACAAATGCACACACACACACATGAACGCACGCATACACACACAAATGCACACATACACACACGCAAACGCACAAATGCACGCATACACAAACAAACGCACACATACGCACACACAAACGCATACAATATGTATATGCTTCAAATTCCTTACACATGCCTTATATTTCATTATATATGTAATAATTCCCTGAAATTTTATATCGAGATATTTTATATCATAATGATATTGTGCCCTCCCAAACTTCGCGTGATAAATATTTTTCAGTTTAAAAATAAGTACAAATTTGTGTTTCAAAATTTTGAGAACTTACCATTTTTAAAACTGGTTGATCATTACAACCCACCTAGATCGCACGGGATCTTGCATCATTCGCGTATTTTTAACAATCACAGATGTCTTTAGTGGAAATCGCATCATTCTGTCATTTCCGTTAGACCGACATTATAAAAATTTGATGTCCCGGTAGTGACCGAAGAATGCTTTTGTGACTGTTTTAAATGTTCGCTTGTCTGTCTATTTGTGTCTGTGGTGTACTTTTCGTGTAGCAGCTTTACCTGTTTTTAGATGTTTTAATGAGGATGTTTTAATTTTAGGATGTTTTAATTTTAAATCCTTTTCATCCTTTCTACTATTGCAATACCTGACAAAAAGATGTCCTGAATACCAAATGCCTTAAATGAAGTCCGACATATCTATTAAAGTTAAAATTAGCTGCAGTATATAAAGGGTGTTTTTTTAAACGTAAGAATTTTAAATTGCAATAAAACAACGATGTATTATTCGATTGACATGATTCTTTTTATTCGAAAGATAATCTTGTGGCATTACATTTTAAATATGATTTCTTGCATATGACTGCCACGGCTGGCTCGGATGCAGTCCAATTTGGACGTCCAATTTTCGATGACATTTTCCAACATTTATGGCCGTATATCGGCAATAACACGGCAAATGTTGTCTTCCAAATGGTCATTCGTTTGTGGCTCATCTGCAAAGACGAATGACTTTGCATAGTCCCACAGAAAATAGTCTAGTGGTGGTAAATCACAAGATCTTGGAGGCCAATTCACAGGTCCAAAACGTGGAATTAGGCGGTCACCAAACGTGTCTTTCAATAAATCAATTGTGGCACGAGCTGTGTGACATGTTGCGCCGTCTTGTTGGAACCACAGCTCCTGGACATCATGATTGTTCAATTCAGGAATGAAAACGTTAGTAATCATGGCTCTATACCGATTACCATTGAAGGTAACGTTGTGGCCTTCATCGTTTTTAAAGAAGGATTCCACCAGCCCATAAAGCGCACCAAATAGTCAGTTTTTCTGGATGTAACGGTGTTTCGACATACACTTGTGGATTAGCTTCACTCCAAATGCGGCAGTTTTGTTTGTTGACGTAGCCATTCAACCAGAAGGGCGCTTCATCGCTTAACAAAATTCGCTTATGAAAATCGGGAACAACGGCAATCTCGTTTTGGGCCTATTCGACGAATCTACGCCTTGATTGATGATCGTTTTGATGAATTGCCAAACCAAACTGAGAATAAATCACTTGACAGCTGTTAAATCGGTCGCCATCTTGGAAAGTAATGCCAACTTAAACTTCTATACCTTGAAAAAAACACTCTTTATAAGTATGCTCACTGTGGTGTTCAAAATTAAAATAATTGTAATACTTCATTGATAATCAGAAATACTAAATACATTTTAAGGAAATGGGTGCACTCTTATAGTTTGATGAAATATAAATTAAAAAACAACTAAAAGTAAATTTGGTATGTATTTGTACACGCGTAGAATTCATCAACGTGGGAAGGTTTAAAAAAGAGTTTACAATATAAAACAAAATAAGTTAAAATGGAATGTATTCTCTTCTTGGAGTTACATATCTCTTTCAATTTGATTTTAGAAACTGAAGTATTTATGCATTTCTTTGGTGGTGATTAAAACTATTCACTTATTGTTGTGTTAAAATTCTAGAGGATTCTAAATTGGTCTCTTCACTCATTAAGTCATTTTCACCTGTTATAAAATTGACACACTATGGACATCTGTGAAATAGAGTGAACGAAAAGTCTTGCTAGGATTATAAATAATTATTGCGCTGAATCTGTTACAATTGGACATATATGCTTTTTTCAATATTGTAAGTAATATTATGAATTTTTATAACACTATTTACCTCAATAAATTTTAACGGGAGCCCTCTGTGTAGCTCAGAGATTGTCAAAATGGTATTCATGTTCCCGTCATGCGCTAAGTTCAACAATTACTTCACTCACATTTATCCTGCCACTTCTAGAAAGATCCTTAATGCTGCGTATTGTTTTATACATTTCATATAATCGTGTTATTGATTTTTCACCAGGAGGTTTGCTTCATAGCCGCATCGAAGTTTACGCTTAATTTTAATGTGATTTTTCATTTCGTCAAATCAAAGAACACATTGGGCTTTCTTTCGAAGCGTCTTTATTTCGGCCGAAAAAATTATGTGTTTCTTATAAATATTCACCCAAGTCATTCTTGAAGGAGTATTCTTGTCATCTATGGCATACACACAAACCTACTAAAACTGATCTATTCAGAGATATAAAAGTTTAAATTGTTATATTATGTAATGCATTTTTATAATCCGCGCAAGACTTTTGGTTCACCTTATATTCACGATAGAGATAAGGCCTAGAAATGTTACATACCAATCTATTTGGTAATTTTACATATTTTTGTTTCGAATTAAATAAATATATTAAAGTGTACACTTACGGGAAACACTTCAAAAAATGGTGTTACGGTTTAGTGCAATGTGGACGATTCCGCGCAGGAACCACATTGACCAAGTATGGAATATTTACATGTCACCCATTACCAAGATATAAAAGGAAAACGTTAATATTTGCCTGTACACAACGTATCCTCAACCGTTCATTGCAGCCTTGTCTTGTCTTATTTAGTAATATTTTGCTTAGGAAATAAGTTGCCTGATAAATTTACTCAATCACATAACCCACTGAAACATCAGTGAATGGCAAAGTGGACGCAACAAGGATTGACTTATGGCTCAAATACAACCAAAACCTGGGTATTTCATTGCCAAGACATATCACAGTAGTTATTGAAACATATATGACAACACAAAACATTGTCTTAATTATGTTCAGAGCGTCGAAAGAAGCTCTTATTTCAATTATTTCCTCTTTATCAGATTTCTTTAAACCGTTCAAGACCATGATCCCATATATTAGATAACGCGTTTCTCACCTCCATGGCTCACGTTATCATATATGTCAGTGTTCCGCAGCCCCGGTCCGTGGATCAAATGGTGCCGGTCCACCTAAAGAACACCAAACTATTGCAATTTTATTTAAAGTGAATTTCTCTCGAATTTGAACCACTTCCACAGAAATCACTTTATATTCCATGTTAAATCCCTTTTATTCAATTTAGGTGGAGCAATGTTTTATTCAGAAGGTAATTTAAATATAACTAAATTAAAATTGTTTAATGAAAACAATATAAAATATAAACAATTAACGTATCCCACCCTCAACTGGCCACGGTAAAATTATCAAATTTTGACCGGTTCGCAGCGATAAAAAGGTTGCGGAGCACTGATATATGTGATTAAGCTTTCCCTGCTTGTAGGCCCATGATCACACCGGTGTGATCAGAGTTAGGAACGTTTTTATATTAATTTCTACAAGTACTAAATTGCGGTTAAAAGCCGGGTTTTTTTCGTATAATGTTTCACAAAGCTTTGAACTTCAATATGTGCTTTCAGTACCATGTTCATTTATTTTTTTAATTAGATCCTTGATATTTATGAATTAAAAAATTGCAGACGTTTAGATTTTTCGTGAGAATCAGACATTTAATGGTTCGTGATCAATTGCTCTATGGATTTCCGTTTATATTTCGAATAAGTTGGCTCAGTGTTGTAATATTTTCTATATCCGAATGTAAATGTATAGGATTTTTGTCAATTTTTTTTTGAAAGTGTATGTAATTTGTTTTTATTAAAATGAAAACATTTTCTTTAAAATTCGTAATTGTTAAATATAGCGAAAATTTGTTTACTCTATACTCGGAATTTATCAGTGATAGTAAATTGTAAGTTTTAGCGTATTTGATTGCATTTAAAACTTTATATGAATGTTTAATTGAAATTAGGCTTAGCAGGGATATATTTGCCCAGTCCCGTGCGTACGTATCCTCTCCGAGCGTACGGGCCTGGAGAACCACTTCTTTCTCTTTCCGCTGGTCCTGAAGGGGTTAAATGTCCATAAATGGCATGTTAAGTATTGTCTTCTATATACTTGGCTGTGATACATTTTTGCGACTCTAATTGATGTACTGTGTAGAATCATAATGGGCTTTTTATATTAAGATACCGAATGATTTGAAAAATAAATACACAATAAATATTACGAAGAATATATTTATGTATTTTTCTTCATAATTTCATTTTATATTATTTATTTATTTCTTATCAGTTATTTTTGTACTATTTTTAAAGGGGTCTCAGGGGTGTTAAATTTCTCTAGAGGTCTGAAAATATAAACCATTTTCAAACGCGTATAATTCTTTTAAATTTAAATTAAATGATTCGAATCTTTAACGTTTTTTTAAAATAGAATAGGGCTTCAGAAAAGTATAAAATGTTTAAAGTATAATAATAATTTTAAAAGTCATAAGCATATGAAAATTCTATAATAAATTTTAAGTATTTTCTGCTTTGAGCACGCTATTTTCTAAAATATTAGCCTCTGATGTATAAAACTTTATAGAAGTATACAATGCATCATATTCTTTAAACCCTACCTAATTTTAGTATTATATACCTTTTGTATTTCAAATAATTGTAAAATATTGCAATTTTTTAAATATTTTTAAAAAATGTATATTTTTTATTTATTAAAATATGTAAGTTATTATTCTTTTTGTATAAAAGTAGCTACAAAGTATTAAGAATACATTTGTCTTTATAAATCATCTCATAGGTAGTAATTAAACCTACTCTTTGAGAAAATAGCATGCGCGACGTAAAACTTAATAAATATTTCTTATAGAAAAAGTTTCTTATTTTCATTTGCTTATAATTTTTAAAATTATGATTATATTTTAAACATTTTATACTTTTCTGAAGCCCCATTCCTTTATAAATAATGTGTAAAAGATTCGATTTATTTAAATTAAATTTAAAGAAATTATATTTGTTTGAAAATTGTTTATATTCACAGACCTACAAAAAAATTTAACACCCCTGTGACCTCTTAGCATAGTTAAACGCTTTAGTTAGTTTAGTTTCAAGAGAAAGTCGTTTTATTGTTTCAAACATGTCATTGACATTTTTTTCCATATTATATTAAACAATGTAATCTAAAAAAATGAAGCAACTAAATTGTAGATTATAAAGGTCATTATATATAGAATTCTTAAAAGGATTGAACCTGATTTTCTTTTGAAAAAGATAGAGAATTTAATGTGGGATGCAACAATTTGATTTATTTCAAAGTATAGATAACTCAATTATTATTAATAAAAAACAAAACAAAAAATAACAGTGTTTAATTCTATTTTTACCTAAGAGGATTACAGTAAATGTATTATTGGCTGCAAGCTTTAAACAAGTTTAGGAAGTAATAAATTCATTTTTTAAACATGAAAGAGAAAATAGCAAACCATAAAAAAACGATTCGGTACACAATTTTCAATGTTTAATAAACTGATTACTAACTAATTGTTATACATTAAAAGTAATTGTTGTTTCTAATGCCACCGGTCTGACGGTGTCCAAACTAGGCCCTCGAAATCCATCGCCGTTTAGGGCTAAAACCTTACACCTGTCGTTATCCGTAGCTTTGAACATTATACAGAAAACAGTACGATTTGGTTCGGTTCCACCCCGATTTTGAAAAAGAACTCTCTAGAGGTAGTCAGTGACATTCATCTCTCTACCCATTTCCACCAACCTCACAAAAGGACTTGCTGCTAGACGGCTATTTACAGAATCCCTCCTAAGCTCCGATGCCTACGAAGGCATCGAGCTACCTTTACAAATATCTATGCCTTCGGTTTCGAACCCAGGCCCAGCGGCACAGAATTCAGCGTCACTAACCACTATAGGGGATGGATAAAAAAGTATGTTTAATGCTAAGGTATGTGATGTGTGACATGAGAAATGCATGCACATTTAAAATAGAAGCTAGCAAACTTCACGATGAGTTATAATGACTAAGATAATTAAGGCTTAATAAATGTGTAAGTGCATTAAAAATTTGAAATATAATGGTGTTGTACACATATGCGAGTCTAATACATACATATTCGAAACATTTGAATAAGACTGAAAAAGAATTAAATGAACGAAACATCTTATATATTTCCTTCGTTAAAAATAAAACTTGGGCATAATTTATTCATCTTTATCACTTTAGGTTCAAATTCTCATTTCTTTCCAAAAAGCAGACCTGGAGGCTATAAGCTCGTGGAAAATGTGACAGCTTAAATGCAGGAAAAGAATCACCGTCCGAGATTAAAATAGTTAGATTCCCTTACGAAAGGCGTTAGGGTTGGATTTTATTTTGCATCTTGACAGCCGGAAAATGCTACTGCAAGAGAAATAAAAACAAATCACCCTGAAAAAATTCGGGTGAGGATTCCGAGCTAAATTGTCACCATCGATCAAGTAGTAAGGAAACAAAGTACGATTTTCAGCAGGAAGCAGAGGTTTAAATTCTTCTGTGTTTTTTCTGCGACAAAAGAAGGGAAACAGACTCAGGTATTTTATGATTGTGTTTCAGCCGGTCATTTATTTTTGCCTTATTGTTTCAGAATTGAAACATTATCTCCATAATTGATACACAAACACATTTAAATATTATATGATTTAATGAAAAGATAAAACTCTTCTGTGATATAATTGAAACTGATAAATTAACACCAATTTGAGTGGGTTTTCTAATTTATTATTATGTTTTTAATTATTTGATTAGTATTATTTTAATTAAAATTTTTTGGATATTTTTTTAGAAATTTATATTATATAATAACTTTGATAAGCTTTTACCCCAATTACAATGACAGAAACATAATTTGTAATTAAATTGGTATTTATAGTTTTAACCAACCATTTTCTGTATAACATTCTACATTTGACAATAAAAATATAATGTGTAAGTGATAAAAATATAAAGTGTAATTATAAGTAAAAGGGTATAAAAATGTCTTGTAACATTAGAGCCAATACATTACAATATTGCACATCATAATATACATTGGAGCCAAACATTAAAATATATAAAATACTGTATGATGTAATTTGAGCTTAAGAAAAACAAAAGAAAAAAGAAAACTTGCAAACGTAATTGCATATAATTTTGGGATTAAAATTTAATATTGTTCAGAATTTTGAAAAATTATCAAGGTTTCTTTCTCTCAAAAAAAAAAAAAAGACAACAGAAGTAAGTTATTCTATGATGACTTATAAAGGGTGTTTTTTTAGAGGTATATAGAATTTATAAATTGCAATAAAACTAAAATGTATTATTCGATTGACATGAATTTTTTTATTCGGAAGATATACTTGTGGCATTACATTTAAAATATGATTTCTGGCATATGACTGCCACGACTGGCTCGGATGTAGTCCAATCTGGACGTCACATTTTCGATGACTTTTTCCAACATTTGTGGCCGTATATCGGCAATATAACGGCGAATGTTGTCTTCCAAGTGGTCAAGCGTTTGTGGCTTATCCGCATAGACCAATGACTTTACATAGGCCCAAAGAAAATAGTTTAGTTGTGTTAAATCACAAGATCTTGGAGGCCAATTCACAGGTCCAAAACGTGAAATTAGGTGGTCACCAAACGCGTCTTTCAATAAATCGATTGTGGCACGAGCTGTGTGACATGGTGCGCAGTCTTGTTGGAACCACAGCTACTGAACATCATGATTGTTCAATTCAGGAATGAAAAAGTTAGTAATCATGGCTCTATACCGATGACCATTGACTGTAACGTTGTGGCTTTCATCGTTTTAGAAGAAAGATTCCACCGGCCCATAAAGCGCACCAAACAGTCAGTTTTTCTGGATGTAACGGTGTTTCGACATACACTTGTGATATAGCTTCACTCCAAATGTGGCAGTTTTGTTTGTTGACGTAGCCATTCAACCAGAAGTGCGCTTCATCGCTAAACAAAATTCCCTTATGAAAATCGGGAACAACGGCAATCTTGTTTTGGACCCATTCGACGAATCTACGCCTTGCTTGATGATCGTTTTGATGAATTGCCAAACCAAACTGAGAATAAATCACTTGACAGCTGTTAAATCGGTCGCCATCTTGGAAAGTAATGCCAACTTAAACTTCTGTACCAGGAAAAAAATACTCTTTACTTCTTACAGGCTTTTATTTAACTTGCAATGTAAAATGAACGGGTGGAATCTTGCAACTTAATTTTGAAGCTGATGTCTTTAATCGATTGACCTGAAATTTTGTATACACGTTAAAGTTGGAAGACAATTTATGTTTTGAACATTTATATTCTGATATCTCAATTTGTTAAAAGTATATTAATTAAATAAAAATGTTCGAGTGGAATCTTTCAACTCAATTTTGAAGTTGATGCCTTCAACCGATTGAGCTAAAATTTTGTAAACATTTAAGTTTGGATATCAATGTATGTTTTTTTGATTTATATCCCAATATCACATTTAGTTAAAAATATATTAATTAAAGCATTTTCTTCGGGTGGAATCTTGCAATTCAAATTTGACGCTGATGTCTTCAATCAAGTCAGTTTCAATTTTGTATACAAGTTTAGTTTGGATGACAATGCATGTTTTGTACACATATATTTCAAGATCACACAATTAGTTAAAAATATATTAATTAAAAAACTCTTACTCATGTTAGAAGGTTACTTTTCCTCTTTCCACTAACCCAAGTGGCCTAGAAATTAGAGAAGCTGACTTCAAAGGAATTACACAGGGTTTGATTCCCGGGATCTTGCAGTTTTTAAATTTACTTTAAATCACTTTAATTTTCCTTCGAAAATGATTTCTCTTGAACAAATTTCAATTTCCGCGTTCTTTCCTATTTTTTAGAAGCTATTTTTTCACTTTCAATGTAAAATGTTCTGTTGGAATCTTGCTACTCACTTTTGAAGCTGATGTCCTCAACCGATTGAGCTAAAATTTTGTATACACGTTTAGTTTGGACGACAATGCATGCTTTGACGATTTATATTCGGATATCGACCTAGTTACTGTAAGAATCTTGTTTAGTTGTTAAGGCGAGCATGTTTACAATAACACAGGTGCTAACCAAAAGCGCAGCTCAGATGGTGGAGCACTTGCTTAGCATGCGAGAAGTTCGGGGATCGATTACCCGCGCCTCCAATTGTTACTCTTTCGTATAAAATAATTTTGAAATTCGTTTAATTTGGTACACACACAAAAAACGAGATATATTTTACAATACTTCAACTCCGCATACTTACAAATAATGTTACATTTTTACTATTCTACAGGGAACACTAAGAGAAAGTAAGATATATATAAAACTATTTACTTTGAAACATTCTGAGATATCTATTTACTCGATTTTAGTTTCTCCCTTAACACTTATAATTGACCTAGTTACTGTCACGATCTTGTTCAGGTGTTAAGGTGAGCATGTTTACAATATAACTCAGGTGACGACCAAGAGCGTAGGTAGGATGGTAGGGCGCTTGCTTAGCAGGAATAGATACCGTGCGCCTCCAATTATAATTTGTTCGCTTCGTGCAAAATATTTTATTTGTACTACGAGATATTTTATAATACTTCTACTCTGTACACGTACAAGTAATGTTATATTTTACAAGCTTTTATTTAACTTGCAATGTAAATTCCAAGACTTCAACCGATTGAGCTGAAATTTTGTTTTCATGTTTAGTTTGCTTGACAATGCATGTTTTGACCATTTATATTCCGATATCGCATTTAGTTAAAAAGGCTAGCTGCATGGTCCGGCATTGCATGGAAATTGTCCCTTTCCTTCACAAATACACCCCTTCTAATACGTTATTCAAAATGAATTCCAACCCCCCTTCCTCCAATTTGGCCGATATTTCTCGGGCTACTACCTAGTGTATAACTTAAAATTTCCTGTTTCGAAATTTTCCGTTTCTTTTCTTTGTTAGACAGGTTTACTCCCCCCCCCGGTGTTGTACGAACATTTTTAAATGCATAACATATTGTCATGGAAATTCCCCTTCCCCTGTCGCTATCAGAGCTCTCGAGAAAGTGAACACTCAACGATTCTAAAACAGCTTGACAGGCGCAGCACTCTAGTGGCACAATGAATTATCGCACACAAAAAATTCGTAAAAAATGTTTTCGACATTTTGTTTTGTAAATCACTAACTGTTTATAGCAAAGTATGAGTTTCTTTAAAAGTCAATTTCATATAAACGCATCGTCAGTGATTCCTTTTAGAAAAAAAGTCATATGGGAAGTATCGTTGTTTTGAAAAAAAAAGAAAAGAAAAATGTACTATATCTTGACGAAATAAATCTTCCTTCCAGCGTTCTAAGCGTTCATTCCACGACATCTTCGGAAAAAAAAAGATATAGAAGACATGTAAAATAAAAGGAAAATATATTCAATTTCGAATAGCGTTGTTTGTTAAAATTTCAATTTTGCGTGGCTTCATTTTTAATTTAATGCCTTGGAACTTCATATATCGATTGCAAACTACGGTAACTTTTAAATAAAAAATGTAACAAAAAGAATGCTTTAATATTTCTCGAAAAAAGGGGATAAAAAACGAAAAACACAATTTTTAAACTGTAGTTTTTAAGCAACATTTTCAAAATCTGTGCATATTACGGATAATATCGTTCTACACACGGGAAAAAAATGGCATGCTATTATTTTTATAAATAAAGAAATTATTAAGTATTTAAAGAAATTTTTTGTTTTTTTAAAAAATCGTAAAAAAATTTCATTTTATTTTTTAAGTGACTGATTCTGAACGAGAAAAGCTTGAATTTTCTTAGTGTAGAATATCGTTTCATTAAATTGAAAGAAAATTCAATAGGAGTGATTTAGAAATCATTTTCATAAAAACGTATCGATTTGGACTCATTTTAGAAAATATCGTAAAAAAAAGAAAATATCTATTTTTAGTAAAAGAATTAATAACGTATCGTGGCGAAGTAAATGATCTTTCGGATACAGTAGGTTTTTTTGTTTGAGTCTCATAAAAAATTAGATCGTGTCTTAAAACCCTCTGGGATAAAAAAGAAAAAGTTCGGGAAATTGGAACTTCGGCACCTGGCAGGAAAAATGGCAATAATTATGCGTTTTAAGCTTTTTAATTAATATATTTTTAACTAATTGCACTATTGAAATATAAGTGTTCGAAACGGATTCCTCGGATCAGTTCCGATCTTTTAGTACCTTTGACGAGTTGCTGCATCGCACGGTTTATGAGAAGATACACCTAGTTGCAAAGTTGCTTACGTTTGTTTGCTTTCGAATTTTAATAGTGCAGATATTAATTAAATGAATTTTTTCGGGCTGAATCTTGCAACTCAATTTTGAAGCTGTTGTCTTCAACCGATTGAGCTGAAATTTTGTATACATGTTTAGTTTAGACGATAATGCATGTTTTGATGATTTATATTCTGATATCGCAATTAGTTAAAAAGATATTTATTGAAAACATTTTACTCCTGTTAGCTTTTTATTCTGTCCGGAAGCTTATCGGATAGAACTATTCCGATTATCTCTCTCTCTCTTCGACCTATCTTAAAAAAACATCTTATTCTTTCTCTGAAACTGAGACAAAAATAATAGCTTAATGGGAAAGATAATTTATTTCGCCAAGAAACGGCCTAATTTGTTAAAAAAATAATGATATTTATATTTTTTGCATTTTTTTCTAAAATTAGTCAAAATCGATGTGTTTTCATGAAAACGATTTCTAAATCGTTCCGTATGATTTTTCACGTGTTAATGAATCGATATTCTACTCTAAGAAAGTACAGGCTTTTTTCTTTTAGAATCAGTCATTTAAAAAATAAAAGGCCAACAATTTTTTTTTACGATTTTTCAAAAAATACTCAAATTTTGAATAAAACATTTAAAAACTTCGTCATTTTTAAATATAGCAGCACGAAAATATTTTGTATAATAATATTATCCAAATTTTTCACAAAATTTGAAAATAATTCGTTTAAAATTACTGATTTACAAAAAAAAATGTGTTTTTCGTTTTTATATAGATTTATAGTAAAAGCAAAAATAAGAAAGAGAGAATGAGTTTTAATATTTTAATTAATTTTTCTTCGTCAAATATTGTTTTGATCTAACAGTGTTTACCCCACCCCCATCTTCCCATTGTCCTCTTGTTGCGGCCCGAGTGACATATCTATCATATGTATGTAGCCTGGCAGAGAAAAAAACTTTGAGTACCCCTTAGCTATACTGTTTAAAATTTACCAACAAATGACCTTTCAACGATGATGCGTTGAATGAGATTAACAGACTGAGAAACCTCTGTCAAGCGATAACTATAAAGTAAAAAAATAAATTAAAATTATAAAAAAAGAAACTTTTTTAGAAACAAACTTTTATTTAAATGCTCTAAAAGGATTCAATAAACTTTTCTTTTAAAACTTTTTTTGCTATCAACTTATAAGGTCGTTGTACAATTTATGATATAAAAGCTTGTCGCGAGATTTACCTGTGTACATAAACAAGCAAATTAAATAACTTGATCTGACTGACTTTAATTTTTAAAATTTTCAGATTAGTAAATATGAGTACGTAAATCTCGCGACAAGCTTTTATATCATAAATTGTATCACGACTTTATAAGTTGATAGCAAAAACAGTTTTAAAAGAAAATTTTATTTTATTCCTTTTAGAGCATTTAAATAAAAGCTTGTTTATAAAAAAACGTTTTTTTTTTCTTTTAATTTATCTTAAGCTCTTAAACACACACACAGAATGTTAAGCAGCAGCATGTGTTAAGGGATACGCGATTGTTAAAAAACTGCACATTTTCAAAGAAACCCAACTGTAAGAAGTGTTACTGTGGGCATTTCAAATTGATAACGATATAGTTTTTGGGTGATTTCAATTTTTAAAAATTAATTGAAATTTTATTTTAAATCTACTCATTTTTCTAAGAATTAAATGCGGTGTATGTTAAGATATTGTAAGGATATAAAAAAACCTAATATATTATACATAGTAATGGAATCATCATAAAATCCAAGCTTGATGATTTGAGAAAAGTAATACCGGAAAACCAAATATGTGCGATTTAAATATATTATCCGCGATTCGTTTGAATATTTTGTGCCTGGTAAATAGTTTTCTGAGTATTTAGTGAGAAGTGAGCAGATAATGGCAGGAACTGAACTCTTGAATTGATGTATGTCGTGTAACCAAAGTTTCTCTCATAGAACATGTGTTAGGTATGTAAATAAAACTTCAAAACTAAGAAGAACTAAGACGAGCACGAAGAAGAATAAAAGAACTAAGACGATCACAACAAAAAATAATGATTGAAAGAATACAGAAACAATTGAAGTTTTATTTTCATACCTTACAGAGGTTCTATGAGTGAAACTTTGGTTACGCGGCATACATCAATAAAATAGTCCAGTTCCTACCATAATGCTCTCAACATCATACTATCAATGTTTTTTACAACACGTGTTATCCTTCCATGAATTTCTTCTACATCATGTCACAAAGGGGATGCATAAACTTGGTCTAATGTAAGAGATCAAGTGTTCAGATAACACTAATAACATGTGTTGTCTATTACATTGATAATACCATGTTGAGGTGGTGTAGCAAGAGCTGGTCTTTCGAATCCATGCTTGTCGTGTAATCAAGGTTTCAAGGTATGTAAATAAAACTTCAATTGTTTCTGTATTCTTCCAAACATTATTTCTTGATGTACTTGTCTTAGTTCTTTTTTTGTACTATTACGCTTCGAAACATTGGAGAGAATTACAAAAAAAAACATCAATTTTATATTTAAGAATGCGAGAAAATCTAATAGAGAATAGCTAGATCAATAAAATGCTCTACACCTGTCATTCATATTTATATAGTAATAAAATATGAGTGAAAAAAATAAAATGATCTGAATATAAAATAATTTTGAAAGCTAAAAAAAAACATGTTCAACAAATGTTTCCGACTATCAGTTAGATGAAGTTTTTGGATTCAAGAAATTTCGAAATGCTTAAGAAAAAAAATACATGTTTTAGTTTGAACGATTCTTTACTCGTATGCTAGACCAAATTTTATGAAAATGAAGTATATAGCATAATTATTAAAACACCAACAGAAAAAAAAATCATGAGTGATAAGAAATTTTGTTTTTTGATAAAAAATCTTGATAGTCTTGATTTCAGCAAACATAATTAAAATTACTTGAAAAAGGAATAGAAGTATTTCAATCAACAGATAGAAAAATGATCAGTAAAGTTAAATTTAGTTATCATAGATTGTGAGATTTACAGTGAATTTCGAGAAGTATATAGATCATAAATTTAAAGTATAGACTTAAAGCATAAATTTATAGCAGAAGTATAGATTTATGTTACAAAATCACCTGATACTGTTGTCTGAGGTTTTATTACCTAGTGATAATTAGATATTTAAACAAGAGAAGGCTTCATGTCTTCATCTAAATCCGCTAAGAGATGAAGGTTAATGAATGGGCTTATCTAAATTCAAACTTGTGTAATACGGAAAACCAATGAAGTACACTATGTTGCAAAGTTTATGCTAATATTTATCAAAATTATATGAACTTGATATAGTTCAGTACATCAGTGTTTCTCAAACTGTGGGGCGCGCCCCCTGGGGGGCGCGAGCATATCGAAAAAAAGTTTTAAAAAATTTATTTACTAGAATGAAGTAAAACAAAAAAAATTCTGAAATAATAAGAAAATATACACATTTACACGGAAATAATATATATATATATATATATATATATATATATATATATATATATATATATATATATTATCTGCAATTTACATCATCAAAAATAAAATCTTTTACTTTAAAACATCATTTTTTAGCTATCTTTGATACAATAACCAAAAAAAAACCGTTTTATTCGATTTGCTGTAATCCCATGATGATAGATTTTTTTATTACGTTTTCTTTTCGAAGCGAAAATGCTACTCTTTTAGAGGAAAGACAAAATCCAGAGCCATGATCAAAAACCATTTTATAAAGATAAAAAGTTCATCACTGTTATATATTATTGCCATCAGCTGTAGGCAGCAGAATGTATTTGCTGCGGTTTGACCTTCGAGCTTATTTGTACGGTTAATTACGTCCCTGCTCTTATGTATTTGTTTTTTCATTTAGGGAAGTTTGAAGGATTACTAAGCCAAGCATAATGAAAAACGTTTTACATTATTTTTTTAGAACATCCATATTGTAATAAATACACTTTTAATCCGGGAGCGGTCACGCCGAGCACACAGTGCACGAAATCGGTAATTCTGGCAAAATTGTTTAATTGTTACCAATGGCCCGGACACACACTATCCTCCTGTTTGACAATCTTAACGTTAACTAAAATATATTTGTCACATATCTCCCTTTTTTTTGGGAGTGACAGACGTTTTTTTTTCTTACGATCTTAAGGTACTTGTTTTGTCTGAGTTACCGGTGGGATAACTTTTTCTCCGAAATGTTTTCTGTGTCCTTGAAAGTAGGTGAGTATTTTTTATCTTAATTAAATTATTCACTGGAATTACGATATTTATTGTGTACTATAAAAATAATTATAAAAAAATGATTGGGGTGACTCAAATAACCCCGCTCGACCATTAGTATCGAGTGCGCGCCTGCTCCAGGGTTAAAACATGTTGAAGTCTTTTCGCTTTAAATATTAAAAATAATACAATTATTCTTCATCAGATTTTTTTTATTGTCCATTATTCAACATAAATTCTAAATGCTTATTCTGTGAGACATAAAATTACAGTTCACTTAAAACTAATTATAATTTGAGAAATCATTTTAAAAAAAAATCATTTTACATTTTTGTAAACATTGTCGCACACTTGGCTTTACTCTCCTTACAATTAAGCGATTATATCAATAATGTTTTATTTTCTTATAAATAAACTCGTGCAAAGAGAGCAGGTACTTCGGCCGGTATACTTTTAATGTATCAGTGCTGCACAGAACATTTTATAATTAATACTAAACTAAGAACAAGTTTAATAAGTATTAGCGACTTCCATGGATTGTCTTACAGAGCAAAGTTTTTCAAAGGAATGCTTTTGAATAGAAATTGACCCTCTGAGTTCTTTTTCTGCATTTAGTTGATATCTATATTTTGTCTTCTAAGCAACCACCGCATTTTGCAATATGTTCCAATTTAAAAATTAGAGAAAGGAAAACTAAGATAATACAATTATCCTATCACTTAATTTTTATTTTTGCTCAAAAGTAACATGTACGAAATTTAATACTCTTGACATGAATTTGTACGGTTTTTAATAAAGATCGTTGCTTTAGCGTCAAAGTGCATTATTATTGCATTCAGTACATTATTAATGTATAAGGGGGCGCGATAAAAATGTGATTGAAAAGGGGGGCGCCAGTATTGAAAGTTTGAAAAGCACTGCAGTACATAGTATATCTAACATTAGAATTAATGGCCTGCTTACATCTATAGCAAAATAGAATGCTTGCGATCGTTAGGAAAAATGGTGAATAGCTAACTGTATACCCTATTATAGTTATTTTGTTTTGGATAAGTGATTTTATAATTTTAATCTAATAACAAAAGTATTTTAATGTATTCCTAATGTTTTACTAGCCTAATTTTTTGTCACATTATTTGAACTTTTGAGGCCTAATTATAAAAATTATGATGTAATTATTACATTCACTTTAACTTTAAACCAGATTCCCTATTTTCTACTTTCCAAAATTAAAGTGGTCTGATAATTTCACAAAGGGCTGTAATTATACTCTTTAAAAATATTAGTTGATATTGCATTTATTTATATAAAACTGAAACGAATTTTTTATTACTCTGTGTTGTTCTAACGTATGTATTTGTATGTAGAATTAAGAGAAAAATATATATTGTATTCAATTGCTTATAATAAAATGCACTAAATAAATTAATGCTATAAACATTACCAAAAATTTTTTAAACTAAGTAAAAAGTGTGTGTTCTTATGACCACACGATAGAAGTGATAGCTTCAAATTTTATAATGTTATTTCAGGGATTAGTTAGGTGAATAAAAAAACAAGAGGATATTAGTATTGTCCTATAAAATTTTTTATTAATATGTCTTCATTCATAAAGTAATATTTTTGTGCTAAATGTACAATCATATATGGGAATTAATTGTATTCTAAGCAGGAAACAATAGGTTCATGATAGTTGAAATAGGTTATAAATACTTTAAATTCAAAATTTTATTTAAATATCTATAAAAGAACTCCGTCAAACGTTGTTCCGTACATCCTCGTGCTTCATTTGCATCATTTGACATGATTAAATTGAATTTTGATTTTAAAAATCAAATAAAGGTTTTGATTTGTCTTTTGAAAAATCTATTTTTAAATGTCTACGTAAAATAATAACAATTTGTTCAGAAGATCCGATCCGGTTTTGTAAACTTCGGTTGTAATTTAATAATATTCAATTTTATCCATGGATTAATTTAAGCAAAGGGATAGTAAGGCAGGTAAGTTGATTGGGAAGAGAGGAATCTAGGTCAAAACCTTTAAAAAGGGATTTAATCAAAAGATTTATATTACATTATCTCTGGCTTATAAATACTATGTCTTTTGTCATTGTATAGCAGTTTTGTACAAATATACCTGGTGCTGTTGCAAGAACGCCTTCTTAATTATATTTTGCTTTCTTGTATTTAAAATATTTAATTTAAATTTCCTTAATATCTGTATACTTAATTTTTCTTTTTTTTAATTAATAATTTTAATTTTCTTTTCAGAATCAAAGTATATTTAACTAATGCAATTAATAGAACAATTTGTTTATTGTTATTCCGATTCGCTTAAAAAAATCATTTTTATTCTTACAATAACTGCAATATTGCAAATGATAATTATACTCTATTTACTTAGTTCTATAAAAGTTTGTCCTTTTTCTATATTTTATGTGAAACTCTAGTGTAAGGTTTTTCTTCCTCTGTAAGCCTATTTTTTAAAAATATTACGTATCAATTTCATGCTTCAATTAGGATTAGACTTAATCCCGCATTCATTTTAGTAGAAAGAGATGACACGGGGCGGGGGAGGCCACTTAGATTGAAACTAGGAACTTTACTTTTAGGGCCTATTGGTGGGAGGGGGGGCAAAGCGCATTTTAGAGTGGTGAGGGGAAAGATCCCTCCTTTCCATTTTAGGGGTGTGATGTCCGACTGAAGCCGAATTAGCGTTACATTCCCGAGAGTGACGTGCCAATAGAAGTCATCACTTCAAAATATTGCAGTTAAATTGCTGTAAAACCTAAGTAATATTTTATTAACAAATACAAATTGTTTATTCTGATATATACTCGCAACTTAGCAATAACTGTAGAGGTAAAATATCAAACCATTACGCATTTAGGGATAAACAAAAATAAGTAAGCCATTAACTATTACTTTTGAACGGTTAAAATTTCAATCTTAATTGTCTTATGTTCCCTATTTAATATCTTTCAGTAGCAATATTTTGTTTTGTGCCCCACGTAGAAGTAAGCATTTTTTAATTCTATAGGAAGTCATACAGTGGTATTATGCTACTTTTTCCCTTTACTGAATAATGATCTTTAACCCTTATACCTTTTCATCCCGTCTGAAACGTAGTACCCCAGGTTCTTATTTTATAAAAAAGTTAATATACATTTATTCTAAAAAAATACTTTTGCCAAATTCCAAAAGTAATTCATTTTAACACTAGAATGTGAGTTGGTGTTGATTGGACATCAGAGCCTGTTTAGTTTGTTATTTTTCTGCAGTTTTGCAGGTAATTTTAAAATTGTGCGTGATTTTATAAAATTTATCATGGTTATTACACAGAAAACGTTTTTTTTTTGTTCTAGGTTAAATAGGAGACATTTTACATCTAAATATACCTAGAATTTCCACTAGTTTCATTTTGACAGTAAAGCAATTTATTATTATAAATATATGTCGTTCAGCAAATGATAGTTCACAAAGCAGATAACATTAGTGAAACAAACTTCCCAAAGCCCTATAGCATATTTATTTGGCCTTGAATGATGTGTTAGTCGGTTCAATGTTATACAGGGTGCGGAAAAAAGACTTGACAAATTTCTTGCCTCCTAGAATAGTTAACGAATTTCCTTTTAATTGGTGTTTTCAAATGTTTCCTTATCCAACATTTTAATAAAACCATACTTTTAAACATATTTCTCAGTTTTTACTTTGATTAATGTGTTTTTGATTATGTCGAGCAAAAGATCTGCTATTTCAAAGTTGTTTCAGCAAGGAAAACGACATTACGTTTACTGAATGCACCTCGGCAAGCAGTGTCTGATGCAATCTGCCGTTTCAAATAGCTTGACAATGATGTTCGATGCCCAGCAAATGCAGGAAGTGGGAGGGAACACACTATAAACATTTCTAGAAATCGCAAGACCATCGGAAAGAGAGTCTAGAGAAATCTGATGCTTTCCTTGAGACCTATCGTTTGTTACACGGGAATAAGTGACTAATTGGTGAGAAGAGTATGAAAAACGGAGCTTGGGCTGAAGCCTTACAAGTTTTGAGACGGGCCACAAGTTAGCACTGGAAGAGATTCTTTTTCACTGATGAGAAGCTTTTTACGATTCAACAAGTTCATAATTTCCAAAACTAAAGAATCTGGTGCGTGAATGCTCCAAGAACCTCGGAAATTGTTGAACATCGTCAATATCCAGAGTCGGTCACGGTCCGGGGGGTGAATTTCACAAGTGGCAAAACACCTTTGGTTTTTTTGGTAGAGGGCATTAAAATCAATAAAAAAAAAGCTCCAGAGGGACATTATTGAAGTTGTCGTACTTCCGTGGGACCAAAAGCAATTTGGAAGTGCAAATTGGACACTTCAACAAGACTCTGCACCAGTTTGTAAAGTCAAAAAGACACAAGAGTGATGCCAGATGATTTTTCAAGACATGATATCATCTGAAGAATGGTCATTCTACTCACCGGATCTCAATCTCATGGATATAGTGTATGGTCCACATTTTACAGTCCAGGGCCTGCACTAAACCGCACAAAACTTTGGTCTCTCTAAAGCAATCACTTCTGCGGTAATGGAGTATATTAAAGGCAAAAGACTTAAGGTTCATTGTAGAAAATTTCTGCTCGCGTTTTAGCCTCTGTATTGCAGCAAAGGGTGGTCACTTTGAAACCCAATACACTTACTTAATACTAATTACTACGAGTGTACTCTTATTATTTTTTGTAATATTTTGTTAATTTCTTAATTTTTCGCATAACAAATTGTTTTTACGGGTTTTTTTGCTGCACCCTGCACTAAAATTGTTGTTTCTAAGTATTTCGTTTCATATCATTTGCTTGCATGCTCATAAGCAAATGAGAATAATATGCTCATAAACAATCATTCATTCTTCAAACCTTGTGTAGAGCAGATACCCTGGAGCGCGACTCGTAGGAAAAGTTTGATAAAATTGCTGAATGGTTACGAGAGCTTTCTGAGAATGAATCGTATGGTAGTTAGATGTCTTACTCTAATTTAAATTTCGAAGATTACATAAGATAAAGTGAAAGTAACAGCGAAGGATTTGTCGAAAGTATGGATACAATTGACAACATTCTAGTAAATCCTGATATATATGTCTCTAGGAACGGTAATGTTAGTAGTATGTATAATAGTAATGTTCCTGGGAGACTTGTGACTCGAAATATTTTTCGACAAAGCAATGCTCAAGAAGTTTTGCGAAAAATAGTGTCAACGTCAGTTTTTTTTTGTTATATAAAGTGTCATAATATATAATAGTTATATGATATAAAATTAATAAGTATTAAAATTAAGTCCTACTAAACAGTAGTCGGGCAATAACTTAGTTAACACAATTATTTTATATATTTTATATAAAATTATTACGAGTTTTAAACGACACAGGTGGGTGTATAAGGGTAATCCAAATCCTGGACATTCAAGTGTCAAATCAGGCACTTCTAAAATCACTTGATTCTTTGTACACCAGTGCTTCTCAAACTTTCGATTCTCACGACACAATTTTCAGTCATAAATTTCATCGCACCCACCTTTCTCCATACAACAGAAATGTATTTAATTCAGTAATATTATGATTTGATTCTAAAGCTCCAATAAGACATTAACCTTTTAAGTCCCACCGACGTATACAAACGTCTTGGTCAACCAATGTATTAATTGGTCCAGACGTATATATATCTTTCTGAAAACGATCTTTCTTGTTAACTCCTATATATTTGTTGTTCAATTACTTACAAATACACTGGTGTGCAAAAATTAAGGACGAAGTCGAAAAATTAGCATATCAGCTGAACGAAGAGGCAAAGCGGACAGAAAGACCAATCAGGAGATTAAGTAAGGTAATGTACGGTAGCACATGCGCAGATATGCAGATAGACGTAATGGGGGTGTGTCTGAGTAGTATAAAGCATGTTGTCGGTGTAAGATCAGTATTTCTGGCAAAGAGATTGCACGCCGTATAGCAGTTAAAATCACACCGAGTTGCTGCCTCAGCGAGAAATGGCGAATAATCAATCTGTTAAACGACATCTGGATGCTTTTACCCGAGGTCGAATCATTGGGAAAAGTTGGAGGAAGGCCGCAGTGTGACAAGTGTGGCTGCAGAGTTCTGAATTGCTCACAGCATCGTTTCACGACTTTGGAGACAATTTCAAACTACAGGAACAGCTATTCGGGGGTTCAGTAGTGGTCGTCTACGAGGAACCACACCTGCAGATGACCGGTACATTGTCTTAAAGGCCAGAAGAAACAGGCGGCAGACAGAGGGAGAAATCGCTAGACACACGACACAGGCGACTGGACGACCGATATCGCGTTTTACCGTGGCCAGAAGACTGCACGGTTGTGGTCTGTTTGCACGACGCCCTGTACGGTGTGTACCTTTAACGCCTGCCCATCGGAGAAGGCGTTCTCTGTGGTGCCGGGAACACCCGAATTGGAGAGACAATGAATGGGGACGAGTACTCTTTACAGATGAGAGCAGATTCAGTTTGAGTAGCCATTCTCATCGCATATTCATCTGGAGAGAGCGGAGAAGCCACAATCATCCCTCGAACATCATTGAAAAGGACAGGTATGAAGGTCGCGGTGTTCTCGTTTGGGGAGGCATCATGCTTGGTAGTCGTACAGACCTTCACATCTTCGACGCAGGTTCAGTCAATGGGACCCGTTATTGTAACGAGATTCTTCTTCCATATGAGCGTCTTTTTAGAGGTGCTATGGGTCTGCAGTTCCTTTTAGTGAATGACAATGCACCAAATCATCGCACAGTAGCTGTCGAACAGATCTTAGTGATTGAGGATATTGAACGTATGGATTGGCCGGCACGATATCTGGATCTCAATCCCATTAAGCATGTATGAGATTTTCTAGGCAGATGCTTGGCAGCTCGCACGTTATCACCAGTAACGATTCGGGAGCTTTTATTGGCGCTGCAAGACGAATGGGCAGCAATGCCTCAACAACTTATTGACACCCTCATTCTCAGCATGGCAGACGCTGTGAAAGCTGCCTAGCAGTCAGGGGAGATCATATCCCCTACTAAAGACCGGATATTTCTTGCTGGACACCCATCACAGGGATGTTTCGGCCTTCAGTCGCATTGCGCTCCATGCTACTTTTTCAATCAAGCTTCTTTTTATCCCTCTGATTTCTCTTTTAGTAAGTGTTGCTTACATTACACATGTCCTTATGTATTGGGGATCTTACGGTATTAAATGTGTTGATTTGGAAAGCTTTTGTACAAAGTTATATTGAAAAAACGGTCTCGTCCTTAATTTTTGCACACCAGTGTACATTGTGAAGTACTGATGTTTTTATAAGTCTATTATATTATATTTTATTTCTTTTATTACGCCAGAATGCATTTTGTGTGTTTACTTTCAGCAAATTAATAATGTTTCTGAATAATCTTTTGTTTTCGACTTTTTAATATCCTCGCTCCCTCCTAGGCTAAGGGACGCGCTTCACAGTTTGAGAAGCGCTAGTGTACATTATTTTATAAATGATAAAGACAAAGCAAGAGTAGAAATGAAATTTTATTTAAAAGCACAACTTATTACCGGTCAAAAATGTTACTAAATTCAACTTAATGTTAAGGGAATAAGTTTAAGAATAGACGGGATGAAAATAGCGTATTTTTCAAAATACAAATCTCTAAAACCCTCAGAGCCTTTAGTTCTCCACATGCCCATCAAACATCTGCATCTGTACTCAGTACAAGGAGGCGTAGAATAAGAGCTGCAGAAACTGGTGAATATGATATTGAAATTCTACCAACTGTCTATTATCTTACTTGAAAGCGAGGAAAAGTTAAGATCTCTTTTTCGCATTATTTTATTTAACTCCGTTTTTCTTTCATTTACTTTCTGCGTGCGTAAAGAGAAAAAATATCCAGGTATCAATGGAAACGATGAAAAGAATGTTTTTCCAAACTTTTCTTTTCTGTGTTTAGAGAAGTTGGTGGCTGGTTTTCTATCAAGGAAAGTGCTAAAAAGAAGCGGAGTATTATAGAAAACGTAAAGTAGATACGTAGAAGTTTGAAAGAAAAATTGAAGTAAAAAAAAAATCTTCCATTTTAAATAAATGACTGGGAGAGAGGGTAAACAACAAGTACTTTATCATTTTATGAGAAGTGTATTTTAGTATGATTTTTTTGAAAGAAATGTAAGAAAAATCGACTCAGTTCCATATTTAAATTCGTAATACTTATCATGTAGAACAAAGGTAAATTGTGAAGTTTGAAACTGATTAGTGTGCATTGTTGCTTACTTAAGAACTTCACTACTAATTTTCTTTTGAAAACAATCGTCATGTACTTTTTTAAAGTGTTTCTTTAGCAATATTAATAAAATAAAAATCTTGCCTTCTTTTAGGGAAGTATGAAACAAATTATACGATAAAAAGGGCACAATATACTTATTTCAATATTTTTTCAATGTTAAGTTAGTTTTGAAAATCAGGGTATTTCTTTTCATAAATTTAGAAAGACTGCAAACAAAAATTACACAGTCAATGATGTTTATAACAAATTCCTTGTGATTTGTAATTTTTTTAAAAAATCACGTAATTATGCTTTGATTCATTTCTAATATCAATGGCGTTTGTAATTATGGAGAAAAATACACTACTCGAAAGAATTGAAGAATTTTGAAGTTATAGGTGAATCTTGCAGCTGTGAAATGATTTAGATTATTGATACATGATCAAAACTCGAGGTAGGATATGTGAGAATAACATGATACATGCTTGGAGGATAAAAATGCATTTTATTGAGCATTTCGATACTCAAAGAAAAAAAAACATACAACTCGTGCCTATAAGAAAAAACTAACAAAAAAGATGTATTCTTGAAAGCAAATCATTTTCAGCAAAAAGTATTGTTTTCGTGGACGGCAGGTAACGCTGAATACCTTTGATTCGGGGGGCCAGTGAGTCTATAAAATATGAGCTGGTTATATTATGCTTCCATAAGAGGAATTTGAGAGTTTGACAGGAAGATTAGATGGTCTGCAGCACAACTGCCTGACAGTCCCAAACATGATGTATTGGATTCATATTCTCAAAAGGGAGGTCCTCCTTCAAATTGACACGATATGGCCTGCACTTACAATCCTTTAATATAACGTCATATTCAATTGCTGCAGCTTAAAGGACTACAATAGGTCTGATGATTCCATCCATATATCGGTGACTGGTCAGAAGTCTAATGATGTGGAAATGGGTCTGCCCATCAATAAAGACGCCATCATGGACCATCAATCCACCCACCATCAAATCTGGCACTTCAGCTCAGGAACTCAAGATTGTTCCTTGTGACAAGTTCCCTCCTGATGAACATATGTCTTTTATCAGATTGCACAGAAAAATGGGACTCGTCAGAGAAAATAATATTGAATCATTAATTTCTCATTCATTTTGCATGCACTGTTATCCATTCCTTTCAGGATGTGACGGTATTTTGCTTTAAACGGAAAATATAACATTGATCGGTAAGCATAGGGACATATTGCGTTGAGCTGGTTACGGAGAGTTTGTGTCGAAACCATGGTATCTGCAGCCTAGGGAAAATGTTGTTGAACAAGAGTGTCATTAATATTTTGTTGTATCTGAGACATTAGCGTTAAATATCGATATTCATTGAACAATGTTGCTTGTCTTGGAACTTATCCTGGTCTTTCACTTGCATTTCCAGTCTCCAAAACGCGTTTCCATGGTACTGAAAATCACATTTTGTGAAACACCACTGGCTTCTTCTACTTCGGTTTGTGTTTGGCCCCCTTTTAACCAACTAACAACTCTTCAAGCTTGTTATTCGGTTACATGACTTCGTTCAGACAACACAGTTACTGAATATCGATAAATTTTTTCTGCCTCGTCTTTCATTAAGTTGAAAGCCAAATTTCATTCGATTCAACTAAGGCATCATTTTTGACACAAAACTCAAATTTTGCATACACCGTAGTTTGAAAATGAGAATAATATGCATTTTTATGATATTTTCTACCATTTTCTGCAGAAAGAAATTTTGTTCACATCTTTTTTTTTAATGTAAAATTTACTATAACATTTAATTGTTTGGAGCAGTGTGGTAATATATTGCGTTCAATTCCAAGGGGAAATGGCTGATGTAAAATATTAATTCAGTATACACCAATATATATTTTTTAAAATTATTTAAACTATAAATTTGTTAAAATTTTAATGATGGACATAAATGCAAAAATTACCAATAAAAATGATTTAACGTTTCTATATTATATACGTATAATGTTAAGTTAGTTATTTTAAATGAAAAAAAAATATTTATTTATTTCAATTTAACATTGTTATGTTATAAAATATTGACTTCGGTTCATCAAAACTAATTGATTCGTTAAATACATTAAAAAGAATGACGGAACAAATACTAATACATTAGTAATCAAAGAATTTATGACAGAGAGAGTTAACAAGTTGAAAAAAGAAAACATTTATTACAAAGGATTTTATTTAACTTTTTTTCTAGTAAACCGATAAATTAGTATATTTATGAGCAATTATTAACAATTACTTGCTTCAATTGTTGAATAAGACTGTAAATTGAGCAATTTGAAGTACAGTCATTTAACATTTGAAATATTCAAATTACAATAACAGGTAATTTTTTTTCCAATATTGATCAAATACACACTGAATTAAGACATTAGTGCACAATTGGCATTCTGTGTTTGGATTATCTGTTTAAACTATTCATATTAGTTCCATGAATAAATCCCCGTTTCGATGAAATTGACTAATCGATGTTAAAAACATATATTAAGCGCATTAATTTTCGAATTGTATAAAAATTTCGTTTTCTTTTTCTGAGGCAGCTAAAAATGTTCAGTTACTTATGCATGCAATTTATATTTTCAAGCATTTGTGGAGATTCCAGAAGTGTATTAGCATTATTGATTTCAGTTACCATAAACATAATTTTAGTAGGTATTACATACAAGAGAAAGTACACCTTATTAAATCATAATAAAATTATTTCTCATCTGAATTGACAAACATATTGTAAGTTCTTTGTGTTGATGAATATATAACTGTAGGAATTCAGCCTGAAAACATGCAGACATTTCAGCAAATCTAATTTTTTGGACTGCATTGATGAGTTGAGTCACGCAGTGTTGTATGGTTTCAGAATGTTTCCTGAAGTAATTATCCCTTTAGAAAAAATCAGTTTCTGGGAATGGATAAGAATTAAATTACGACATATTTCGTGAATATGTTTTATACCGATATATTTAAAGTGATTTAAAAATCTTTTTTTAAGTCAGATATTTACATACTTGTGTAGTTGGGTAATATAAGGAATTATCAGTTGCTAAGTTTTATTGATATTTCTGTGTTGTACTTCTATGGTTTCTTCTCTTTAAAGGCTTCAGTATTCAAAACAACTTTTCAATAAACATTTTACTTCAGAGAACGTACTCAATAGATCAGGATATTAAGTTTTGACTTTCAATAATTTGGGAAATCTATATGAAGTATTTTCTGGTTTTTCCAATCCGCATTGAACAAATGTTGATATCTCTTTTCCGCGACAAATAAAATTTCAAAGGATTAAAATGTTTCTGAGAAACATGCGTGAGCCTCCAGGTAATATATATTTTTTAATCTTAAAACACAATAGCTAAATTTCCATCGAAAATATATTTCACAATTTCCATTTCAAATATTATATACCGTACTTAGTTTTATTTTTTGTTAGTTTATAACCAAAGAAAAATTTGTTGTATGATTTTTATCATAAATATGTGCATAACATGGTCAGAAAGGATTGAATTGACTTATTTTCTTTTAAAATATTTGTTTCATATTTAAAAAGGCATGTATGTACATTAATCTGGATTAATTTTGTTAAATTATTAATCTCAATTTATCACTTTAGTAGATGTTTGCAAATAGTTAAACACAACATTTGCTTTTAGAATGATTTTAAAGCATAAAATGCCTTTTTTAAATTATTTTTTTTATTAAAATATCAGAAAGAATTTGTTTTAATATGAAAATACGTCCGAAAGTGGTCAGTTAGATCCTTTAACTTTTTTTTCTCTATCACCCCTTTATAAGCACCTAAACTCATACTTCTAAACATAGTTTTTTTATTAAATTTAAATATTCCAACTGTTTTGAATATTAAACTGAATAAAACCACCAACGATTTTTTTTTTATGAAGAGCTACTTTTAGTAGTTTTAAACTTCAGCTAAAGTAAATAGGAATTCATTCAACACCTACAGTTTGGGTATTAAATTCCAAAATATACTTTCAATAAATATTGTCAATTATTTAATTAAAAACCTTTCTCTCTCTCTCACGCTTGTTTATTAACATAATCAATTATACAGAATTAAAAAAATGTATTTGTATTTGTATTTTCCCACAGTACTTTAAAAAATATATGTTACGGTGTGTTATGCTAAATATCACAGAACGTTTGGCAAACGCGGTGATTAATATATGATATACAATAATCACAATTGGGAAAATATTCAATGGCAATACCAATACCTTAGGCTCAATAAATAGTTTTTATGCATGTTCAGAGAAAAAATATTGAACTTATAGTCTGTACAAGAACTATGTACCATATTATAGAACATCTATGCGCAAAATTCTAGTTAATTTACAGTCATGTAAAGCTGGAGAATTAAATTAAATTTTGTGCAAACCACATTTAAACATTCACAAAAATTACATGTGCATTAAAACTAACTGATTAGTTTAATTGTAAGGCTTTGATTAAATTTTAAATGTATAAGGCTTTTAAAAAATATCAATAATAGTTTAACATTTTTAATACGTTTCACTTTAAGTGTACTTTGCTAATTAATTTTCTTATGAATGGTACTTAATGTAATTACATACTAGGTAAACAATTGAATACAAGTTTTATTAATATTAAGAAATGATTGCAAAGTGCTATAGGTCTTACAGAAAACAGTTCAACATGTTTAAGTATTTTCTAAAAAAGATATTACAAGTTATGCTACACACATAATTAACAAGAGATTTTTCAAATGAAAAATGTACAAATGTGGAAATAGTTAGCGTTATGCTAAATGCTTATAGCTGAAAAATGTAATTTAGGTGCAGTGCATAATTTAAACATATATAATATAGAGGTATGATATAGTTAATTATTTATTACACAAAGGTTAACCTTCATTTTGAAATAAAAACTAAGTTCATAGTGTTAAGTAAAAGGAATATTTATAACATAATTTTAAACATTTAAACGTATTAAAATAATTTGATATATAGGACAAGATAATTCTTGTTCAATAACTTTGAGCAATGTTTCCCCCTAGAAATACTTTTATCGCCAGGAATAGGGACGAAATTTAAGAGCATTATGTTGTTATATGATGCAAATATATATAAAAGGCATCTAGTTAAAAAATAAGTATAAAATTGAATTTAAGTCATATATTCTTTTAACTCAATATTGGTTTAATCGTTTACGGACAGTGCTATTGTATATTTTTTGACTGAATTAATTCTTCAGTTCTGTTACTTAATTTGATCAAAAGTATTCACTTTTTTTTTATAATGTAGGACTTATGTTTAAACTATTCGAGTGAAATTTCAAAAAAAAATCAGATTAAATTTATTTTCTACAGTAAATGAATAGAACATATCATCTACACCAGTGCGTCCTACCAGTGCGGTCAAGTTTGGATAATTTAACCGCGGCCCGTAGATTTATATTTTAGTTTGTTTTAACTTAATAATTTTAGTTTAATTTTTAAATATGCCTTTAGAATATGATATAATTACACCAAAAATTGAACATAATGATTTAACATGGAATAAAAAGGGATTTCCATTAAAAGTCTTAAAAACCTGAAAGAAATACATCACAGTAAACACAACTAAATTAATTTAGTGTTCCTTAGGTGCCCGGGTACCATTTGATCCATGGACGAATATCAGTCTGCAGCCCAGGGATTGACTCCCCCTGATCAACAGTATTAAAATTCGTAGGTAAACAAACATATGTATGTATATTTGTGAGACTATCTTTTCTCACCAACCTCTGAAAGCAGAACCCTAGTGAAGGTTTCAAACGAAGGTAAATGACCCAAAAAGAAGCCATTTTGACCATTTAAATTCGAAATTTTCCATTTATCAATACATATATTAATTAAAGATGTTAAAATGCTCGATTAGTATACCCCCTGTATGTAATTCCTTCCACTAATATGCCACCAAACCTAAATGGTAATGTGTTTCGGCATCTTCGTCGTTTTTAAAACAAATTTCTTATTTTTCGTCTCAAAACCAGACATAAAATAATTTCTGAATCCAAAAGTTCGTTTATTTCATAACAATATGGTATAAGTTTATTTTGCAAAATAACGATGTTTTCCATTTCTTAGGTTTATCTAAACTATTTAAAATTCTAATTAAACATTTAATAACTTTGTCATTCATAAAAATAAATAGACAAGACATTATTTTCCGTGCGTGAAATGTTATTATCCATGTGTTGTCAAAAGATTATGGACTTTAAAAAAATATTTTGTGTTTTTAATCTAATAAACATTTATCAAGTATTCATGAATGTAATACTTTTCTCACATTTTTTTTGTCTTAAAATTATCGTTGTTTATTATCAATGAGTGAAATATGAAAACTTTAACTGAAAAATTTAGCCCTAAAAATGAATTTTTTTTTAAAAAAAGCACATTTATGCAAAGCGAATTATATAGTTAATTATAGTTAATTATTTCCATTACTAAACTATTAGATGTACAGTCATGAAACGTGGTACACAGATTTATTTCATAAAGTAGAGATTCCCTACATAATTATTTTTACAAAAATCGACTTCAAGGGGCGTTGAGGGCGCTTAAGGGGCGTTATACATAATTATTACCATTTTTAACCTATTAGACGTACAGTCTTGAAATTTTGTAAGCGGATTCCTTTCATAGAGTCCAGATCCGGTGCAAAATGGGTTTTGTGAAAATCGACTCCAAAGTGGCGTTGTAGAGAATTAAGTGGCGTTATAGGCAATTAACTCCTTTTTTAAACTATTTTACGTAAAATCTCGAAATTTAGTAAGCTGATTCCATTCATTGAGTAGAGATCCGCTATAAGATGGGTTTTCTGAAAAACGTTACCTAAGTGGCGTGGCGGGGGCTTAAGGGGCGCGACAGATAATTATTTCCATTTTTAAACTATTAGACGTACAGTCTTGAAATTTGGTAATCAGATTCCTTTCATAGAGTACAGATGCGGTGCAAAATGGGTTTTGTGAATATCGACCCCAAGTGGCGTTGTGGAGAATTAAGTTGCGTTATAGGCAATTAACTCCTATTTTAAACTCTTAGACGTAAAATCTGGAAATTGAGTAAGCTTATCCCATTCATTGAGTAGAGATCCGCTATAAGATGGGTTTTGTGAAAAACGTTACCTAAGTGGCGTGGCGGGGGCTTAAGGGGCGCGACAGATAAATATTTCCATTTTTAAACTATTAGACGTACAGTCTTGAAACTTGGTAATCATATTCCTTTCATAGAGTACAGATCCGGTGTAAAATGGGTTTTGGGAAAATTGACCCCAAGTGGCGTTGTGGAGAATTAAGGGGCGTTATAGGTAATAAACTCCATTTTTAAACTGTTAGACGTAAAATCTGGAAATTGAGTAAGCTGATTCCATTCATTGAGTAGAGATCCGCTATAAGATGGGTTTTCTGAAAAACGTTACCTAAGTGGCGTTGCGGGGGCTTAAGGGGCGTTATATATAACTATTTCCATTTTTAAACTTTTAGACGTACATTTTTATAATTTGGTAAGCGGATTCCTTTCATGGAGTACAGATCCGCTGCAAAATGAGTTTTGTGAAAATCGACCCCAAGTGGCGTTGTGGAGAATTAAGGGGCGTTATAGTCAATTAACTCCTTTTTTATACTATTAGACGTAAAATCTTGAAATTGAGTAAGCAGATTCCATTCACTGAGTGGAGATATGCCGTAAGATGGGTTTTGTGAATACCGTATCCTAATTGGCGTTTCGGGGCCTTAAGGGGCGTTATAGATAATTATTTCCATTTTTAAACTATTAGACGTACAGTCTTGAAATTTGGCTTGCTTCTTTTGTTGAATTGGAATCCGCTAAGAGTGCTCTCAACGTGGTATTGATGATAAAAATTCCGTTTTTGCTCTGTTAGATTTAGACTTGAAATTTAGCACGCATGTTTATTGTATGGAGTAGAGATCCGCTGAAAGTAGCTTTGCTGGAAATCCACTTGATTATTAGGTTAAATGAGCGAAAAAAATCTTTCCCCTTCTATTTTTGATATATAAATAGAAATTAGATATTATAATTTATGTTCGTTTTATATCAAGGGGCGAGATTGTAACAGCTATAAATATATTTTTCAATACAATCGAATTCTTAATGCTATATATCAATAATTAATATATATGTAAACAGTATACATATGTACAACATCGGGAAATACCCAGTGAAGCGGGGGGATAACGGCTAGTAATCATATATAACAAGTAAAAAAAATAAGTCAATTCCTAATTAGATCAGCAAAGAAAAATTTATTTTACCTACTTTTCATTAAAAAGTTACAATATAAATATGTATATACATCTTTATGTGATGCCGGCGGCTATTTCTGAGCACCACAACTAACTGCTAGGAGTATGCTCAGTGTTTTGGCAGCCTGGCTGTGTGTAGACGCACCTTCTACCACGACGTTGAGGTTAGCCGACGCCATTGAAAACGAGGTACAATGCCATTGAAGGAAGACATAGGTATGAACGAGATGGCGGACTGAGAAAGACGGAAAGTAAAGACGCGATTTGCATGGATTAAGACTTTAAAATGGAAGACGATAACACCTCGCTTCTTAATGACGAACTGTACTAAAAGCCTGATGTATATATATTGTAAATATTTTCGAGTTATTAAATCTATAATTAATCATAATCTTTGTGCCAGTCATTTCCTGACAAGCGCCTCCCCCAGTCAGAAGAAGGATTCATCAACATTTATGATGTGCGTGGTAAGAACAACAAACTTAAAGGATAACGATAAACTTGAAGGAAAATAAAAGACGGATTATATGTAACTGCAGCAATACTACAGCAAAAGTACATGCATTCTTTTTAAAATGATTTTAAATTATATAAAAAATATTGTAATTGCATTAGAGAACTTTAAATCAGAAAAATAAAATTACTTTACAAACTAATATATGATGATGAAGAATTCAAACATAAAATATTGCGTAACTTTTGCGGTTTTACTTTTACGACTGACAGTGAGGAATTCTATAATAAACTAAAATATATACAGAATAATTTCTCGTATATAATGATATAGTAACAGTTTCAAACTTACTTAATATTTCTATTTAAGGAAATAAAACTGAATTGTGTAAAAATATTCTATTTTTATTGACGAATATGAATGAGTTAATATTAATTGCAGCAAGCGGCGCCAGTTAGTCTGACTCAGAAAGCGAAACTAATGAAAATAATAATAAAAGCTATTCTTCAATGCAATGTGATAGTATGAGAAAAAGTCTAGATTTGTAAATTAATATATATATATATATATATATATATATATATATATATATATATATATATATATGTATATTGATAACGGAAGTCAAAATAAAAAAGAAGTTATATTAATTCTAATGTTAATATAAACTATTCAAATATTGAATACTTTGTATTGCCATCATATTAATTATTCCTAAATTTAATGCGAGCCACATGGAAGTATAAATAATTGGATTCGGTATTTTGAAAATACTGCTGAAATGTTTTGTCTATCAGAATTACAAAAATTCGTATTTGAAAAAAGATCGTTTGGTGGAGTTGCGAAATTATTTATTCAGACGGAATTAGAAATAATTTCGTGGGAAGAAGTAGAGCAGGCGTTGATTGGCGAGTTATCATTGGAAATAAATTCTGCTTCGCCTTACTAGCTCTTGCGCAATAGGAAAATCTGAGATTGCGAAACCGCTTCGGAAAACTTTTTAAAAATGAAAGAGCTATGCAATTCGGGAAATTTGATGATTCCGCTTTAATGCATTACGTAATCAAGGGTATAAATGACAGGCACGAAAACAAAATAATTCTGTAAGTTCTGTAAACTCATGTTTAAACTTCACCTCTTAATAGGCTGGAACTCTCATTTATGTATAGAAAACAAAGTGCTTCTCTATACAGCCGTTATGCGTCCAAAAATAGCTTACGCTTGTCCAGTATGGGGATATGCTGCTAATGCAAATATTAAAATTCTTTATACTCTGCAAAATTCTCTAATACGTAAGATTGTCAAAGCCACAAGATACATGCACAATGACGACATACGTAACACATTAAAATTAACTCATTTAAAATCTCATATTCAGAAAATTGCAAATAACTTTTTCAATGCTCTACCTGAAAACCAGTAATTCTAATATGCATAACTTAATTCGTTACATTCCAAATGATAACACTATAAGACCAAGAAGAATTCTTGATTTTTATAATCATCCTTAAACTTAGTTTTTCATGCAATAAATTTTTTATTGCTCCATAGTTAGCTAAAAGTTTACTTTCTTTTAAAGTTTTGTGAATAGTAATTTATTTCTACCCACTGGATAAGCGCCTCCCCTTTTTCTAAATCTCAGCCACCAGGGCAGCCAATTGGAGTCAGTGTTCACTGTACCCAGCAACCAATCAGAAGCAGCCTGTAAGCTTTCACTCAAGCCAAAAAACTCTAAGCTTTTTCGCCCAGATGCAGCACCATAGCCCCGCCTCCCGGATCCCATGGATTGATCAATCGCCGTCATGCCACTCAGCGGAATTGAAAACGCGACTTTCGCGATGCTCAACATCATAGACTCTCCCAATATGGGATTGAGGACTGTTTTACATTCAGTACTTTCAATGCCTATTAAAAATAATTCTGTATTAATGTAATAATTTAGCTCAATTGAAAGAAAAACTTAAGATTTATGACGCAATAAAGAATGATTATTTCAAGTGTAAAGGCAATTTCGATAAAATAAAACCAATGTATGATTTTAATAGATATAATTCTTGCGATAAAATGAAAACAAAGTATGATGAAAAATGTAATTTTAGAAAGGTTATTGGTTAATACGAATAAAATGAGATATGATACTATTAATATTGGGTGGGAAAGCTATAAAAAAAGTTTGTTTTAATTGCGGAGATCCAAACATATTTCTAGAAACTGTGTGTATAAGAACAAAGGAATAAAATGTGTTCGATGTGAAGTTTTTGGACATAAAGCTTCGTAATGCCCACACAAAATCGATACTAATTTAGACGTTGCTCATTTTTTATTGTTAATAAAGAAAAAATTAACTATATAAGAAATCATTAATTGGTGACTTAGTTTTAGATGCTTTTATAGATAGTAGTAGTCGAGTGACCTTGGTTCGAAAGTCTGTTTATGATAAAATAAATCATGTCCAATTGTTTCCATCAAATACAACTTTATAAGAATTTAGTAATAGTAAAGTAATGCTGTTTGGTTATTTTAAAAATAATATTCAAATTGATGATCTTAAGAGGGTAACTTCACACAGCATTTTCCCTGTCTCCGCAATGTTAAAAATAACCAAGTGTAAGGAACATTTTTGGAATAATTGACCAGTTGTACAATCATGAACTTTTTTTTGTACATTTATTGTACTGTTTTCTTTATTTTAATGAGAGCTTTTTTAAAATTTTCATTAGTTTTTTTTTTTTTTTAAATTCATTTGTGGAGTAACATGTCAAACAATTTTAAAACGCTTAAATTTCTTGTACATTTAAATCCATAATATTATTTTAAATAATGCTTTTGACAAAATCTCTCATTAAAATATTTATTTGTACAATATTAATATATGTGCAAAATTTCAAAGCTATTAAATGAGTAGTTTTTTTCAAAAAATGTTCCTTTTGTGTTGAAATTTACACTTTTAAGAAAAAGTGATTTAAAGTAAAAACTTACCTTTAACTAATACATTCCAGAGCCATAACTTGGATTGCTGGGATCATCTGCTTGATGCTATGTTTTATGATGTTATAATTGGGTTAAATGTATTAATTCAAGGGGGGATACAATAATTAATGAAAATAGTGTTGTAATTAGAAATAAGCCTAACTGTACTGAAGAAGTTGCTACTTTATCTGTTTTGCTGATTAATTTATCTCCTGATGATATTGAAATTAATATTGTATCAGATATTCCTCAAATTTACGACTCAAAGATCAAGACGATAACCCAAATTTTGTGTTTGTAAAGAAAGATGGTTTACATGTAAAGAACGAACAAATAACTGTGACCGTATGCCCCGTTGTGAGAGTTCCTGTTGAACTTCAACATCCATATGATTTGCCTGAATTAGAAGACGGTTTGGAACATTTAGTAAAATCTGACCCTATTAATCAATGCATTACTGAAAAGCCTGAAGAGTATATTGTTAATGATACCGAATAACTCCATCTTGAGAATTGCTTAAAAGACGTGAAGGAAGACAATGTTTGCATTCGTTTAAAGAAAACTGACCCAGTAGTAGTTGTTCATGAAAGTGTGCCGAAAGAAGTCAAAAGACATGCCCATGAGAAAAAAAGCTAAAGAATTAAAGAAAAAAAAACTTTTTACTTCATTCCCAAGTGCAGACAGAAGATAGAAAATTCAGTTGCCAACTGTGACCATCGTGTATTGGTGAATCCCAAACGAAGAAAGAAAGAAGACGTACCATTGAAACCACGCCATACTGAACAACTTGAACCGCACAGGATAACCGAAATTAAAGGAGGATTCATGGAACAAACTGTCCGATTCCTACAAAATATTCAACTGTAAATGACAAAAGACGTAGAAGACACGACGAAAGCGAACAAATAAAAATAAGACGAAAAACGTAGAAGAAGCAAAATAAGACGAAAAACGTAGAAGAAGCAAAAATAAGACGAAAGATGTAGAAGAAACAAAAATAAGATGAGAGACGAACAAACAAGATACGACAAAAGACGCATAAAGAAGAAAATTACGGAAGAAAGACGTTCAAGAATTGAAGAACATAAGACGAGTAAGACGTAGAAAATAAAAGGAAAGAAGATAGACGTTAAAGATTGGACGAAAGACGTGCACCATAATCTTTTTGAGAACTATATAACAACAAAGACACTCATGAACTTTTAACATTTACTTTTCAGATACCTTTTTTCAGCCATTTCAGTTTTTTTTTTTCTTTTTGTATATTTGCAGTGTCGTCTGGAGGAACAGAGGATTCCAGGAATGCCGTGTGGTGCCGGCGGCTATTTGAGAACCACCACTAACTGCTAGGAATATGCTCAGTGTTTTGGAAGCGTGGCTGTCTGTAGACGCACCTTCTACCATGACGTTGAAGGGAGCCGACGCCATTGAAAACGAGGTATGATGCCATTGAAGGAAGACGTAGGCATGGACGAGATGGCGGACTGAGAAAGACGGGAAGCAAGGATGCCATTTGCATGGATTAAGACGTTAAAGACGAAGACGTTAACACCTCACGTGTTAATGATGAACTGTAGTAAAAGCCTAATGTACATATTTTAAATAGTTTTGAGTCATTAAATCTATAATTAATCATAATCTGTGTGCCAGCCATTTCCTGACAGACGTCCACCTATAATTTTATTAATCACAACATTAAGTGTTATTTAATTTTTATTAATTATCATTAATGTATCATATTGTCATCGAAAACAATCGTATATATAAAATTTTAGTTCAACTGAAGGCTTCAAAACGTGAGAAAAAACCTTTTCAAGTTTTGACACAAGTTGCCAAGAATGATGCCAACGTGGTTGCATTTGTAATTATTTAAATAATTATGTTTAATCAATTAATTTTTATTAAATGTAATTAAATTTTTATATCGTTATCCAAACTAATTCTTTATATAACATTTCAACTCAAATGAGCGCTTTAAAATGTATTTTATCAACGATTGAAAATTTCACCAAGAAAAATAAATAAATATATAGAGAGTGCGAGCTAATAGTAGGAATTGAAAAATTAAGTCGTACCTTGATAATTTGTGTAGGGTTTATAAGTAATCCATTTACCACCTATTAAAAAGAATGCATTTCGTTCCCCAATGGAAACGTTTAACTATAAGCAAGTATTTATGGTGTATAGACGGGATTGGAAAAATAAGCAAAGCCTTTGAAATACGTAAATCCTTCGTAAACACTGTGAAGGTAAATTTGTTGCATTCCAAAGCCTTCGGAATAGTTTTGAGGAGATAATTGCAAAGAAATCGTACTTCAGAAAGACACATATATACACCCGGGGCTGTTAACACACTTGCTTAGCAAGCCATTTATATACGCGGCGGCTCTTAAAAGGTGAAAGTCGTACTGTAACTTTTGCATCAAAATATAGTATTGGCTTGATGAAAATTATGATTGGATATTGATTCGCAAATATTGAAAGTTTGAGAAGCATAGCACTCAGCTGTATAAGACGAAAATTATGAGTTTAATAAATACAATTTCTCTATGAACTATAGTTAAAATAAACTCCCGATATGATTTATCTCAAAATTTCTTTCAAATCTTTTTGAGCAGTTTAGAGAACTAAGATTGTGTTTATATTTAATCCTGTACCAATGCATACACTTTACTAACATGCTTTTCCAAACCATTTACGTATGTCCATACAAAAGTTTGGTAAAAAAATAAAAACAAAACAAATTGTTTGAAATGAGAATCCTTTTTAGCCTTAATTTCATTGAAATATATTTAATCGTATTATACACTGGCGTTACAGAGTAAAATAATTTTCCCCTTTTGTTAAATATCTATAGAGCAATCTAGCTTATGTATTTTCCAATATCACACAGAAAACATCATTTGTTTTAATGCTAGACTTATATAATCATGAGCATTTCTCATCAACATAGGGAAGTCCAAAGGGTTGGTTATAAGATGAAACAAACATAGATCGATAAGGAGGAAGCACTCCTCTTCTTTAGTTATATAACTTTCAAAATTACACATTAAGTTGGAAAAGAGACATTTTGTAAGCCCAGGTGGCATGGGGGCCAATTTAACAACAGTTTTTCAGGTTCTAAATAATTCCGAAATGATCTGTCAAACACTAGAACTGTCATCTAGAAACCTTATTTAAAGTGATCTTTATAAATTATTTTACTCACATTAGCCATATTGACAAAAGCTTTTTGTTTTTTATTTTTTTTTGTAAAAAGAGACCCTAAGCAAGGCTTTTTTCTATACATAGAAGAAGTTACAGAGCTTTTTTCAAGCATATGAAGAAATACGTGCTACCATCCTATCTAATACCTCTCAAAATAATCAAACCTTTACTACAATATTGTGATTTTCTGAAAGTATCAGAATAGGTAGTAATTCATTGTTTCCCTTCACATTAAAGTATGCCAATAATTGGTGGATAAACTTAATCTAGGCTTATCAATGAATAACGTGGTCTTTCATTGATCTGTATCAATGTTTTTTTTTTAATTTTATTTTTTGCTTTTAATATATTTTTTTAATTAATTAACCCCACTATTCATAATCTATCCTATATTTGTGTGCACAGATTTGAGTATGACGTAAAAAGTAGGTCTTGCAGATTTTTCCCCTGAAGCCTTTTTAAAAAAAAATAATCTTTGTTACATAGGTCCTTAATTATTTTAAGTACATGAAGCTAGCTAAATGCGCGAATATTCTATGAATTGATATTTTATGCGTAAAATAAATTCATCGTGAGAGAAATTAGCATATTTCATGCTGCTAAGAAATATTTAGTAGAAAAAGAATAAGAACACAGTTTACTTTAAAGAATTCAGTACCTGAACTGCAAGCGGACAAAAAACAATGTTCTTCAACTTGTGCTATATTGAACAAAAGAGAGAGACAAAATTTATAGAACCATGAAAGGGATAAGTGAATAAAAGAAATGTTTATTATGTGAAAGCGCTAATGCTAAATATATATATATATATATATATATATATATATATATATATATATATATATATATATATATTTATTTATTTCTCAATATGAAAAATTTATTTTAGAAACAGTAATATTTTTTGTCTATTATTCAATGAAATTATACATTCATTCTTCCTAATAACATAAATGAAACTGAGTGTAAAATAAAAAAAGTAATTAAATCGCTGGAGTAGAATCGGATTTTGAAACATTTTTACAAAATACATATCATAAAATGGGAAAAAAAAGCTTTACGATCCCAGAAATTTAAATTCGAAGTCCAATATAATTTCTTCTGAATAATCATTTTTGCCCTTATTGGATCCCCTTTGATAAAAGAAAATAAAAATTAAATTGGTGCTACCTTTTTAATTAAAATTAACTACTTCAGAAATCTTATTTCAAAAACATTTTTAAAAAATTTTGTTAGAAAATAAACAAAATTTCAAATGTGAAATCTTCAAATATTTTCCAATATTTGTGTATTGTATTTGTTAAGAAT